>JAWPHD010008311.1:0-116817 GCA_037043455.1 Cyrtodaria siliqua | reverse complement strand
GCTCCACCCACTATATTTCCGCCCACTATATTTCTACCCACAAACCCTCCTACCGTCCCACCCAATGTACCATCCATTACACCGCCCACTATATTTCCAACCACCTATACTCCTACCGCTCCTCCTGTATTACCTGCGACAAAATTACCAACATTACCGCCTCCTAACTCTGTATCTCCTGGCTTCCCACTTACCTTTCCCCATACCATACCCCCTACCTTCTCACCTACGCTATTCCCTACCTTCGCACCTACCCTACCCTATACATTCCCACCTACTCTACCCCCTACATTCCCACCTACTCTACCCCCTACATTCCCACCTACCCTACCCCCTACCTTCGCACCTACTCTACCCTATACATTCCCACCTACTCTACCCCCTACATTCCCACCTACGCTATTCCCTACCTTCGCACCTACCCTACCCTATACATTCCCACCTACTCTACACCCTACATTCCCACATACTCTACCCCCTACATTCCCACCTACGCTACCCCCTACCTTCGCACCTAATCTACCCTATACATTCCCACCTACTCTACCCCCTACCATCCCACCTACACTACCTCCTACCTTCCCACCTACTTTACCCCCTACCATTCCACCTACGCTACCCCCTACCATCCCACCTACTCTACCACCTACCTTCCCACCTACACTACCCCCTACCTTCCCACCTACTTTACCCCCTACCATTCCACCTACGCTACCCCCTACCTTCCCACCGACGCTACCCCCTACCTTCCCACCTTTGCTACCCCCTACCTTCCCAACTACACTACCCCCTACCATCACACCTTTGCTACCCCCCTGCCATCCCACCTACACTAACCCCTACCTTACCACCTACAGTACCCCCTACATTCCCACCTACGCTACCCCCTACCATTCCGCCTACGCTACCCTCTACCTTCCCACCTACTTTACCCCCTACCATTCCACCTACGCTACCCCCTACCATCCCACCTACTCTACCACCTACCTTCCCACCTACACTACCCCCCTACCTTCCCACCTACTTTACCCCCTACCATTCCACCTACGCTACCCCCTACCTTCCCACCAACGCTACCCCCTACCTTCCCACCGACGCTACCCCCTACCTTCCCACCTTTGCTAGCCCCTACCTTCCTACCTACACTACCCCCTACCATCCCACCTTTGCTACCCCCCTACCATCCCACATACACTAACCCCTACCTTACCACCTACAGTTCCCCCCTACATTCCCACCTACGCTACCCCCTACCATTCCGCCTACGCTACCCTCTACCTTCCCACCTACGCTATGGCCTACCATCCCAACAACATTACCATCTAATATCCCAACAACATTAATCCCTACCTTCCCACCTACGTTACCCACTCCCTTCCCACCGACGCTACCCCCTACCATTCCACCTACGCTACCCCCTACCATCCCACCTACGCTACCCCACTACCATCCCACCTACGCTATCCCCTACTTTACCACATACAATGCCCCCTTCATTCCCACCTACGCTATCGTCTACCATCCCAACAACGCTTATCCCTACCATCCCAACCACCCTTTCCCCTACCATTCCACCCTCGCTACCCCCTACCTTATCACCTACAATACCCCCTAAATTCTCACCTACGCTACCCTCTACCACACCATCTACGCCTCCCTCTACCACACCATCTACGCTACCCTCTACCACACCATCTACGCTACCCTCTACCACACCATCTACGCTTACCACTAACATCCCAACAAGGTTGTCCTCTACTATCCCAACAAAGTTACCCTCTAACAGCTCAACAGCGTTACCCCATACTATCCCACCTAGGCTCCATTCTACCAACTTCTCTACATCACCCACTACCGTCCCTCCTACGTTACCCACAACCTTTCCCTCAACGCTACTCCCTACAACAACATTTGATTGGTTACCCTATACTAGCACTACAACGATACCCACGACGAACTCTTCTATGATATTCTCTACTAGTTATCCTTCGTCACCGCCGACAACTACATCTGGTCCTCTTCCTTTCACGCAGACTTCCACTTTCCCGCCACTATCATTCGAATCCACACCCACTTTCTCTACGACAATTTCACCGCCTTTTGATATTACTTCAGTGGTTACAACTTTTACTTTACTCCCACGGGCACCATTAGTGCCTAGTTGCCCTGCCGGAAAGATACCAATCCCGGGACTGTCATGTGACGAGATATACACCTGTCCCGCCGGAAGTCAATGTCACACTGGAATCTGCTGTTTGTCATACAGAAGAGTACAAGTCCGTAAGTAACATTTATTTGAGCAATAATCTCCACAAGTCTAGTAGCTCTGCTTGCTCCTAATTGAACTGTTTAGAATCTGGTGTTCGACAGTTTAGTTACGTCAATCAGCACTTCTGGGGAATATGTACATTGCGAGAACAGGTTAACGCATAGTACGAAAGGTTTGATCAATGCATTTAATAAAGAAATTTTGAAGGTTTATTTTGTGTGGCTTATGATGCAACTCCGACAATATCAAACACAAACATTATACTTGGAATTATTAAAGTAAAGTATAGGGTAACCAATCAAAGGTTGTTGTAGGGAGTAGCGTTGGGGAAAGGTTGTGGGTAACGTAGGAGGGGACGGTGGTGGGTAACGTAGGAGGGACGGTGGTGGGTAACGTAGGAGGGACGGTGGTGGGTAACGTTAAGGGTAACGAAGGAGTGTCGGTTAGAGGGTGCGTAGATGTTGTGGTAGAGGGTAGCGTAGATGTTGTGGTAGAGGGTGCGTAGATGTTGTGGTAGAGGGTGCGTAGATGTTGTGGTAGAGGGTGCGTAGATGTTGTGTAGAGGGTGCGTAGATGTTGTGGTAGAGGGTAGCGTAGATGTTGTGGTAGAGGGTGCGTAGATGTTGTGGTAGAGGGTGCGTAGATGTTGTAGGTGGTAGATGTGTGGTAGCGTAGATGTTGTGGTAGAGGGTAGCGTAGATGTTGTGGTAGAGGGTGCGTAGATGTTGTGGTAGAGGGTAGCGTAGATGTTGTGGTAGATAGAGGGGTGCGTAGATGTTGTGGTAGAGGGTGCGTAGTGTGTGGTAGAGGGTGCGTAGATGTTGTGGTAGGGTGCGTAGATGTGTGTGTAGGGTGCGTAGATGTTGTGGTAGAGGGTAGCTTGTGGTAGAGGTTAGCGTAGATGTTGTGGTAGAGGGTGCGTAGATGTTGTGGTAGAGGTAGTAGCGTAGATGTTGTGGTAGAGGGTGCGTAGATGTTGTGGTAGAGGGTGCGTAGATGTTGTGGTAGAGGGTGCGTAGATGTTGTGGTAGAGGGTAGCGTAGATTATGTGGTAGAGGGTGCGTAGATGTTGTGGTAGAGGGTGCGTAGATGTTGTGGTAGAGGGTAGCGTAGATGTTGTGGTAGAGGGTGCGTAGATGTTGTGGTAGAGGGTAGCGTAGATGTTGTGGTAGAGGGTAGCGTAGATGTTGTGGTAGAGGGTGCGTAGATGTTGTGGTAGAGGGTAGCGTAGATGTTGTGGTAGAGGGTGCGTAGATGTTGTGGTAGAGGGTGCGTAGATGTTGTGGTAGAGGGTAGCGTAGATGTTGTGGTAGAGGGTGCGTAGATGTTGTGGTAGAGGGTAGCGTAGATGTTGTGGTAGAGGGTAGCGTAGATGTTGTGGTAGAGGGTGCGTAGATGTTGTGGTAGAGGTTAGCGTTGATGGTGTGGTAGAGGGTGCGTAGATGTTGTGGTAGAGGATAGCGTTGATGGTGTGGTAGAGGGTAGCGTAGATGTTGTGGTAGAGGATAGCGTTGATGGTGTGGTAGAGGGTGCGTAGATGTTGTGGTAGAGGATAGCGTTGATGGTGTGGTAGAGGGTAGCGTAGATGTTGTGGTAGAGGGTGCGTAGATGTTGTGGTAGAGGGTAGCGTAGATGTTGTGGTAGAGGATAGCGTTGATGGTGTGGTAGAGGGTGCGTAGATGTTGTGGTAGAGGATAGCGTTGATGGTGTGGTAGAGGGTAGCGTAGATGTTGTGGTAGAGGGTGCGTAGATGTTGTTGTAGAGGGTAGCGTAGATGTTGTGGTAGAGGATAGCGTTGATGGTGTGGTAGAGGGTGCGTAGATGTTGTGGTAGAGGATAGCGTTGATGGTGTGGTAGAGGGTAGCGTAGATGTTGTGGTAGAGGATAGCGTTGATGGTGTGGTAGAGGGTAGCGTAGATGTTGTGGTAGAGGATAGCGTTGATGGTGTGGTAGAGGGTAGCGTAGATGTTGTGGTAGAGGATAGCGTTGATGGTGTGGTAGAGGGTAGCGTAGATGTTGTGGTAGAGGATAGCGTTGATGGTGTGGTAGAGGGTAGCGAAGATGGTGTGGTAGAGGGTAGCGAAGATGGTGTGGTAGAGGGTAGCGTAGATGGTGTGGTAGAGGGTAGCGTAGATGTTGTGGTAGAGGATAGCGTAGATGGTGTGGTAGAGGGTAGCGAAGTTGGTGTGGTAGAGGGTAGCGTAGATGGTGTGATTGAGGGTGCGTAGATGTTGTGGTAGAGGGTAGCGTAGATGTTGTGATAGAGGATAGCGTAGATGGTGTGGTAGAGGGTAGCGTAGATGGTGTGGTAGAGGGTGCGTAGATGTTGTGGTAGAGGGTGCGTAGATGTTGTGGTAGAGGGTGCGTAGATGTTGTGGTAGAGGGTAGCGTAGATGTTGTGGTAGAGGGTGCGTAGATGTTGTCGTAGATGTTGTGGTAGAGGGTGCGTAGATGTTGTGGTAGAGGGTAGCGTAGATGTTGTGGTAGAGGGTGCGTAGATGTTGTGGTAGAGGGTGCGTAGATGTTGTGGTAGAGGGTAGCGTAGATGTTGTGGTAGAGGGTAGCGTAGATGTTGTGGTAGAGGGTGCGTAGATGTTGTGGTAGAGGGTAGCGTAGATGTTGTGGTAGAGGGTGCGTAGATGTTGTGGTAGAGGGTGCGTAGATGTTGTGGTAGAGGGTGCGTAGATGTTGTGGTAGAGGGTAGCGTAGATTATGTGGTAGAGGGTGCGTAGATGTTGTGGTAGAGGGTGCGTAGATGTTGTGGTAGAGGGTAGCGTAGATGTTGTGGTAGAGGGTGCGTAGATGTTGTGGTAGAGGGTAGCGTAGATGTTGTGGTAGAGGGTAGCGTAGATGTTGTGGTAGAGGGTGCGTAGATGTTGTGGTAGAGGGTGCGTAGATGTTGTGGTAGAGGGTGCGTAGATGTTGTGGTAGAGGGTGCGTAGATGTTGTGGTAGAGGGTAGCGTAGATGTTGTGGTAGAGGGTGCGTAGATGTTGTGGTAGAGGGTAGCGTAGATGTTGTGGTAGAGGGTAGCGTAGATGTTGTGGTAGAGGGTGCGTAGATGTTGTGGTAGAGGGTAGCGTTGATGGTGTGGTAGAGGGTGCGTAGATGTTGTGGTAGAGGATAGCGTTGATGGTGTGGTAGAGGGTAGCGTAGATGTTGTGGTAGAGGATAGCGTTGATGGTGTGGTAGAGGGTGCGTAGATGTTGTGGTAGAGGATAGCGTTGATGGTGTGGTAGAGGGTAGCGTAGATGTTGTGGTAGAGGGTGCGTAGATGTTGTGGTAGAGGGTAGCGTAGATGTTGTGGTAGAGGATAGCGTTGATGGTGTGGTAGAGGGTGCGTAGATGTTGTGGTAGAGGATAGCGTTGATGGTGTGGTAGAGGGTAGCGTAGATGTTGTGGTAGAGGGTGCGTAGATGTTGTTGTAGAGGGTAGCGTAGATGTTGTGGTAGAGGATAGCGTTGATGGTGTGGTAGAGGGTGCGTAGATGTTGTGGTAGAGGATAGCGTTGATGGTGTGGTAGAGGGTAGCGTAGATGTTGTGGTAGAGGATAGCGTTGATGGTGTGGTAGAGGGTAGCGTAGATGTTGTGGTAGAGGATAGCGTTGATGGTGTGGTAGAGGGTAGCGTAGATGTTGTGGTAGAGGATAGCGTTGATGGTGTGGTAGAGGGTAGCGTAGATGTTGTGGTAGAGGATAGCGTTGATGGTGTGGTAGAGGGTAGCGAAGATGGTGTGGTAGAGGGTAGCGAAGATGGTGTGGTAGAGGGTAGCGTAGATGGTGTGGTAGAGGGTAGCGTAGATGTTGTGGTAGAGGATAGCGTAGATGGTGTGGTAGAGGGTAGCGAAGTTGGTGTGGTAGAGGGTAGCGTAGATGGTGTGGTAGAGGGTGCGTAGATGTTGTGGTAGAGGGTAGCGTAGATGTTGTGGTAGAGGATAGCGTAGATGGTGTGGTAGAGGGTAGCGTAGATGGTGTGGTAGAGGGTGCGTAGATGTTGTGGTAGAGGGTAGCGTAGATGTTGTGGTAGAAGATAGCGTTGATGGTGTGGTAGAGGGTAGCGTGGATGTTGTGGTAGAGGATAGCGTTGATGGTGTGGTAGAGGGTAGCGAAGATGGTGTGGTAGAGGGTAGCGAAGATGGTGTGGTAGAGGGTAGCGTAGATCTTGTGGTAGAGGATAGCGTAGATGGTGTGGTAGAGGGTAGCGAAGATGGTGTGGTAGAGGGTAGCGTAGATGGTGTGGTAGAGGGTGCGTAGATGTTGTGGTAGAGGGTAGCGTAGATGTTGTGGTAGAGGATAGCGTAGATGGTGTGGTAGAGGGTAGCGAAGATGGTGTGGTAGAGGGTAGCGTAGATGGTGTGGTAGAGGGTAGCGTAGGTGGGAATGTAGGGGGTAGTGTAGGTGGGAATTTAGGGGGTAGTGTAGGTGGGAATGTAGGTGATAGTGTAGGTGGGAATTTAGGGGGTATTGTAGGTGATACCCGATACCCGATAATCATTCTTATTTTTTCAGTTTCGTAAACTGTGTTATTTGTATCAAGTTATACCATTTCATTGTCATAATTTGTAGAAATTATGTATAAAATCATTAAAGTATCAAATGTGTTGTGGTGGGGTGGGATGTGTGTATGTGGGGGGTGGGGAGGGGGATTATAAGAAAGGGGAAAAAAAGAGAAAAACATAATAATACCAAAGCTGAATGAGTAATGTGAAAGTCATATCAGTATTAATATGTCAACAACATTTCAAGTGCTTTAGTTTAAGCAGTTAAAACTATCTGCAATTGTGTTAGTGTACGCTACTAAAAGTAAGCTTCTACATTAATAGCTGTAGCATGAAAGATAGCGCTTATATGATAGGAATACACGCTTATATGATAGCGATCTGATTCTAACGCCCTACCCTGTGTTCGCTGCGTACAGATTCCCCAGAAGTGATCAGTATTATATAATGTTGATATGTCGTCTCAAACTTATACAAACAGGTGTTGTTCCACTCACGATTCTTCATAAACCTGATAACACAAAAAGAAAATGTATTTTTTTTGTCGTGAATAACATATCCTAACGCACTTGACAAAAAAAATAATAATCCGGTTGGTTGACGTTTAAAAATGTGCGACTGTAGTGCATAACCCTTCGCAAATCCAGTCATGTGACGTTAAACCGTCAAACATGTGACGTCATATAATTTTATTTGAAAACGTTTGTGAGAAAAAATGTCAAAAACACTGAAATGCGTTAGAAACGGATTAACCAGTATTAAAACGTTGACTTTTGCGACGGCATATCGGTCACTTAACGGTCGCAAATCGTGTTTAACGGCTCCACTAACGCGTCGTCTTTAAACACAATTTGCGATCATTAAACGGCTGATATACCGTCGCAAAATTCATGATGTCAATACAGTTAACCCTATATTGTTCTTCATCTCAACATGAGAAAACTAGCAATCTCATTAATTTCAAATCCTAATTACGCTTTGATACTCTCCGCTATAGCACCTGACAACACTGCCTTGGAGATCAGGTCAGATCGACTCTTCATGAATTCAACCAATGAAATCGCGCGTTTCATATGCACTTCAGATGATGTTCAAGTGAACTGAACAAACGAAAATCCACATAAAACACATATATCCGGGGAAAAGATAAAGTCGCCGTGTATTATGTCTCTTTCAATAACAATCTTATACTGCTCTACAGCGTTTGACTGTAACGCGACATGCGCAGTGAAGCAATTTATACCGAGCGATTCTGTAGGCTAAAATCTGATTGGCTAATCATAAGGTCAATCGGACGTGACCTCCAATGCAGTGTTGTCAGATCCTTAGTTGTGTAGAGTAGAGTAGCGTGATAAAGGGTCTGATTTTAATGAGATTGGAAAACTAATAGCAACATTCAAGTCTCAGTTCTGCACAATAGTAACTCATTGTCTCTTAAAGGGACACGCGGCAATCTTGAAGATATTAGCATGCATTTAAATCAGCGTCTCGATTTATTAATCCAGTAACATTTTGACTTTAAACATGCTTGCATATAATATAATTAAATCATTTTGTTTTCCAGTTTTCATTTTGTCATCGTATTCTACCATGGGTTTTAATATGTTATTGTCTATAATCAGTAGTCGGTAATATGTAACAACAATTTGCTTTATAGTATTATTATAATTAATATTAATGATTGAACAAATGCAAGTTATTTAGAAAAATAGCGGGACGCCACGAGTTTTTAAAAAAAATGAAGATTGCCGTGTGGTCCTCTAATTCCACATGTAACTACAGTAGTAATAAACTGTTTTACAGCGGCTTGTCCTGTAGACTTCCTCCATCACGATCCGTGTCCAGACCCACCGTTGATGGACATGTGTACAACGAACGAAGATTGTGGACCGGCAAGCATATGTTGTCTGACGTCATGTGACCAGCGAGTTTGCCGATCGACATTATCGCCGAAACCAAGCAAGCCTCGGCGTTAGACGACGAATCCTTAAATATTGTTTTGTTTTTCCTATGATCAGTCATAGTTAAATTATTATTTAAACGACGATGCCGTTTCCTTTGATTGTCTTGCCTTATTTCTGTTCCGGTCTTCTTACGGTTGCCATGCAGACAGTGATACGAGTGTCGCTTTCAGATTCAAATGTACATAGAAGCATTATTTCGGTAGACGCCTGTGATTTAATGAGAAACGGCTATAGACAGGGCGACAGATGTCGATAAACGTTTTTACGGCATGGTTTCATTTTCTTACTTACTTTGCAAAACTGCGAAAATGGTATGCAAAGGTGCAGACAGCCCAGTACTTCCCGTTGCGAATGATGGTTACGTGGAAACACAACTGCTTCCGGTGGTTATGGAGAGTACTAATAATGCACTTGAAGCATCTGTTGAAATATTATGAAAATCTGGATTTGTTGTTACCTTCAGTGTGTGTTTAGTCATGAAGGAATAAAATAACGCATGTAATGAATTGAGATACATTTTACTTCTCAGTACTGAGGTTACAGTTGCTAAGCAACGATTATGTGACGTCAATAACAACATGCGATGCATATTTACAGACGAATTCATATTTGCCAATATGGCACGTGTTGGAAAGAAAAGTTACAACGCAGTTTAAGATATTTGACAGTGATATTTGTGACGGTATGTATATTGCTGCTGACGAAATCGTGCACTGTGCTTAAAAATGTATACATATATTAAATCATTATGTTAAGAATCATGTGTGTTTGTATTTATGTTTGTATTTATGTTTGTATTTATGTTTAAAAAAAATAATATTTACGCTATATGTATCAGTACAATAAATGAAATTGTTTCGTCCCACTAACCATCATATGATAGTATGTTATACTGAGCCAGAAACCTCAGAGGGAGATGAAATCATGGATGCAGTTTTCACATCAGACATGTCTCCGCCCGGAAGCGAACCCACCCAGGACAGAGGTTTTTTGAGGCCCTCAGTTAAAGAAAAACAATTGCCAAATGTAGGGCATTTTCCATGTGTATATAGATTGACGAGTATTATGGTGTTTTTTGACTGGCATCATATAAGCCTCTAGTCACTGTAAAATGTTTAAACAAATAGAATATTATGGTAATATTATAATTATAATATAAACGAATCAATTATCAACATGTTTTACATTATACTAGTAACTTACATTATTACATAGTTACGTAAATATATTTTATAAATTATATCATATATTACAATTATTCCCTAGTCCTGAACTCTTATATGTTTTTTATAATTGCAAATGGTAAGGTAGCAATGAACAGTTCCGTTGAGTTTTTCACTTTGATAACGCAATTTATAATTACACATAGTAGCAGTGAACAGTTTATTGTGCTGCGATGCATGCGCTTAGCACGCGCATTCCTTACATGTGAAAACTTGTATTTCAGTGCTGATGTGTAATTCTAGCACGTCGTTTTACAAGGGTGAATATGTAATCAGTATGTAAGGCATGTCAAGATATTTGAACAGAATGAAGCGAAGTCTCCCACCTAGATTCAATGTTTGGTAGGAAGAATTGATGGTAAAAAATAGGAAGAATGCATCTGGTAAGACAAAACGGTCGTGTCGTGACGTGTTTATGTCTCCGTGACAACATTTATTTTCAATCGTGACTTGATCTGTTATTATGTTAAACTGTATTTCCAGTTCCTACCCAGATATATGCTATTTTCTCTCAGTAGCTATTTTACGCTTGCGTAAAACCTTGCTTGTGAACCTTTTATATTTAGTGGTTCTTAGGACCTGAGTAAAGGATTGACCGAGGACGACGTCAGGTCCATTGTAACGTCGTAAAGTTCATAATGAGAAATGAAATATAACGTTACGTTCACTGTTAGTAATACTTCCGTATATAAAAGTATGTATGTATATCTACCATTAATACTTAAAAATGTTTAAATAAACTCTGTTCCTCGAGAAAATTCACTAACAATGCTACACGTTTGAAGTGATGTTTATAGTTGTAGCGAGCGTGTGTCGGTCTATGGCATTGTTATGCGCAAAGTCAAAGTAGTAATTGACCGAAGTTAATCTGACAATGAAATTAGCTGCTACACGTTCAGGAAGATGTGCGTTGTGAGATGTGATTATGTACTTCCGGTATAAACACTGGACGGCTACCAGTAATATTTTCTAAAGGCCGAGCGTGTGCTATTTAGCGCATTTTTCTTCGAACTAGTTACATTCTACACATGGATCTTAAGTACCTATTCTAGTGTTAATGGTCATATACTACAATTGCATTTCCCATAGGCCTCCATTATAGCCTCTTGGCCTACAACACCTTTTCCTACATCGGAACGGATGATAAAACCTAACTTTTTTTAAAGAACTGTATTAGTGACACTCAAAAACGACCAGCAAATTAGGGGTAATGTGATGCTTTCAGCCTCTAATATTTCACTGAAGGTGGCCATCCCCAGAATGGCAGTCAAGCAATTTTACTTTTTGCAAATATACTCTCAGTACAATTGTATCCATACAAATGCAAATTTCAATCAAAATATCCTAAATCAACATGTTTTATGATGGAAATATAATATTTTGATGTTTTATGCGGATTTGTTATGATTTGGGTAATTTAAACCAATCAGAATCTGCCTTAATAGACCTATACTTTTTTCAACCAATCAGAAGCCCCAAATCAATAGTGGTATCTGACCTAATGTTGACACGCATAGAGTATATTAAGAAATTCGTGTTTCTTATTCCTCTGCTAGCTATGTTTTACAACACTTTCGTTTTTTAGACGACTTCCGTTTTAATTTCACTGAAGAGGTAGAATGTGTCTTTGGTTTTGTCGATTCAATGGCGGTTTTCGAATTCGCCTTTTTATATGTGACAGTCGGTAGTAATTCCGCCTGTAGGGGAAACGGCTTTGGCAAACGTATCATGTTTGGGTGGAAACTTTTCATCTGAAAAAAATATGAAAGACGTGAATTCTCAATCATCCAACATGTGTCTTTAATTTGAATGTATGTATGTTTCATTCGGTGTCCGCTCAATAACTGGAACATTTATAATCCAATCTTGATGACACTTAGGGACAATGTGTATGGGTATAATACCTTGGCCAAGTTCGATAGCCAGCCAATACTGATGTTATATCCCCTGGATTGTTAAAAATAATGGTGTCAGTCAATATGACACCCTTTTTCAGAATTACTCAGAACTAAGTCGGACCAATCTCTCGACTTATTTCTGTGTGGCTTATCTAAAATGTATGTGGTCAATCAATATAAGAATGCATATTCAAAACAGTATGCATTTAGGGTGAATACACCTGGACTTCTCGGTGCATGGCTGCATTGCTCCATCCGTTGGTATCAGATTGAACTCATAATTGCCGATAACGTCTTTTGGTCAATATATCTGCTTGATCATTTAGCCTTCCATAAGATCATGTGTGTCCTTAAGAGCTATATTCTTCCCCAGGAGCATCACTTTGCTTTGTTGCACCAGCAATATATAGTTAGCGTTTTTGATTTCCCATTAGCTTGCATCCCCCATTTATCCGCTCTGCAACATACTCTTTTTATGACTTCATGTATCTTGAAATTAAAAGCGAACTACTTTCTTTTGATAATGTGTAGTATTATATTTATTGGTAAGTAATAGAGTAAGTATAAAAAACTATTATGAACAACATGTGTTATTTGGTTAGTCAATGTATTACTATTTAAGACAGGTAAAAGGGCACGTTTACTCAACAATCGTATTACAGAAGTCGAGCCTAAGTGTGCATGATGAGAAAGTAGCTTTATTACATTTCAATGGGTGAAAGAATGATCTCGGTGAAAGAATATCCATATTTGCTAAATATTAATAACTAACTCCGAACACAAAAATAACTAACTGTGACGTTGAGTTTTGACGTCAATAAAGTGTTACTGACGTCGACGGATGGGATAACGTTCAACTAAGCGAATAATTTAGGTTACAATTATACAAAACTGATATAAAATGTAATAAATAGATTATTTAACTGCAGCGTTCGATTATAGGGAAATCCTTTACTCAATGGTAGTCGTGTTGTTTTTTTCACTCACTCGCGTACGCTCGTTCGTGAAAAGAACAACACGTCTACCATCTCGTAAAGGACTTAAATAATCAGTTTAACAGCAGTTAAATAATCTCTATGTATTTAACACTACGAACATTAACTATACTCATTTCTTCTGAAAATATAGATTTAGCCCTTAAAAAGAACTTAGGTCGCTTAGATGCTAAGCTGTTTAGGTAATACAGGTTGTAAATGTGGCCTTGATGGCCGCATTACTTGATTGTGAGGAAACGGAAACATACGTTGTCTTATTCCTTACAGTATAAGGTTTCCAAAATATATAGATTTGTACATCTACAAGAACTCTGAAAGAAATTAAAATACGGGCATAGTGAAATTGCTATCTATTAAAGAAAAATGGCTAACAAGTATTCTGGAGCATTAAAAACGCCGTAAATTAGCATAATCGTAATCACAATGTGTAAGTTCTGTTGTGTACAAATAGTATGAACATCATAAATGTTTAATACACATTTATAATAAGGATATATACATTAAAACGCATGAGTAACCATACAAGTAATTTATAATCTACATTTTCAATCGGATGGCGATGTGGATGCGGTCTGTTAAGGTAAATATAATGGGGGTCATCTCAAGTGTTAAGAAGTTATTTCGCCTTAATTAAGGTATGAAAGGTATCAAGAAACAGGACACACTGTCTCAATATATAGCCAAAATATCATGTTTAAGTCAAATTGTAATAAATGCACATGTAATGGTAAAAAAAAATGTGTGCTAGACAAACTAAAGTGAAATTAACTGCATAATACGGTCATGAAAAATATGTATTCCTTTTTATTTACAGTATTTATAAAAGTGATTTCTCCTTCTGCATACTATTACCCAACTCCCTCCCCACAACCCCCCCCCCCCTCCCCCACCCCACTTCCACCCCCCATGCAAAAATGCTGACGACAGATGGTAAGATGGGTCTGGGGTGTCTCCATAAAGACCCAACTCTTTTATAGAGCTTAAGTTCGCCAATGGAATGTTCAACACACGATCTGTATGTGCGCATATATCGATTTTAGATGAAGTTTTCTGAACTTTTGTCTGTCGTTCCATGCATTCTTGCCAACTTCTGTGCCGTAAACGATGTCATTACTAAACCTCTATTAAGAGTAAATGTTGTCCCCAAGTATTACACTTTTTTGGGAGACTTCGGCTTATGTTCGTAATTGCTGCATTAACGCGAACTGCTGAGCATCACTGAGGTGCCCTAGCAATCCAATGTCTGATTCATCAGCATCAAATGACAACATGTCACCTGGACAGGTTATGTATATACAAGTACGGCAACCCCAATCATTGCCACGATAGCAAGCTTCATCCTTGCCATCACAGCATAACCAGCTCTTGCCACACCAGCAGGCCCCTGCCTTGCCACCACAGGAAGTTCAACCTTTGCCATCTCCATAAGATCAGCCCTATCCACCGCCGCATACCCAGCCTTTGCCACCACAACCAATACATCCATTGAACCACAGCAAGCTCCTGTATTAGCAAAACAACTGGAGACGAGAAAATGGCATTAAGCTGATTTCGTCAGCGAAAATCAGTTGTAACAAATGCATTCCTTAGAAAATACTGAAGCTTTTACGACAGTAGGAGTGAGACCTGATGAATCTAATGAAAGATATAAGCAATAATAAAATATCATTCTTTTAATACATGTTTTAATACATAAACAATAAAAAATATTTTTCATTATTAGTATGTTTATGTTAAAAAGTTAAAAATAAGAATAAGGAACTAGCTCATCTCAATAAAAATGATAGACTTTAATTTAAATTGATATTTTTGTATAGTCAAATGTGACATGAATATAAGTGTTTGTTTACAATGGTCAATAAAATATGTTATTTACTTATTAATTCATTGTGTCTTACGCATAAAGAGAGAAGAAAACACGGACGAAAGCCACATTGGGAAGAATTATTCCAAATACGAATAAAACCTTCATAATGTCTTTCAGTTTTGCGTTCGACTAAACTAGGCCTCATGATCCCAACTATTTAATTATTATTTTATGAAATAGTTCGGTCTGGAAAACTTGACTACTCGGCTGATTTTAATCTAATTAAAATTAATTCATATAATACCCGTGCAAATTCCTGTTGTGTGATCGAAGTACACTTTGTTTGACTTATATGTAGAACTGCTATCAATAAAAATATTGGTATAAACAATAATTTAACCGAGGGTAACATAATAAGGGCTTAATGTAATGCATATGCACGAAGTATAATGTATATGATAATGTGTAAACAGATTTTATTACATTTCTATGGATGAAAGATTGGGATTTCTCAGTGAAGGAAAATTCATAATCACTAACTATTAATAACTAATTCCGAACGCAAACTTAACTAACTGAGGCGTTGAGCTATGACGTCAATAACGTTTTGTTGACGTCGACGTCATCCGCCGATAACATTCAATAAAGCGAATAATTCCGTTTAAATCATACATAAACTGATTTAAAATGTAATTTAAATAGATTACTTAACTGTTGGGGTCGATTATTGGGAAATCCTTCACTCGATGGTAGGCCTTTTGTTTTTTCACTCTCTCGCATACGCTCGTTCGTGAAAAGAACCACACGCCTATCATCTCGTGGAGGATTTTCCTATAATCGATCCAAGCATTAATACTACTAGCATTAAGTGTGTTGAGAAAATCCCTCAACATGTGCCCATGACCACGTCGTCACCAGATTGTAAATGTCTAACAGTTGGCTGAGTTTGACACATCTATAAGGTGTATTACCACCAATGCCATATATAACTCGGAGGTGTATTTCGTAAGTAGCCCCCATTATAAACTAGAAGGGTGTACCACGGAACACGTGTGTCGCCTGCCGTGTGTTTATTTCAGCAAGTACAATCTAACTATAAAGTTTGAAGACGGGGTTGCAATCCTTTATGAATTATGGAGCAGTTTTTTTAAATGTTAAAGTTTATGGAAAGGGGCATAAATCTGCATTGGATACTTGATACGGAAGAACTGTGTAAGGTTTCATGACCATTATAGGTCAATATATTGCCAAATTACGAGCTAGGTTAGGTTGCAGGTTAAAGTTTTATGAAAAGGTGGCATAACTCTGCCAAAATGAAAGTCAGAGTTATTGGACATGTGTATGTGAAGTTATATGAACATAAGTCAAATACTTTTCCAGTTATGGTCAGTTATGAGCTAACCAGGCTGCAGGTTAAAGTTTTATAAAAAGGGGCATAACTCTTCTGAAATGAAAGTCAGAGTTATTGGTCTTGGGTAACTATAGTCTGTGTTGTAAGATGTTTCATAAACATAGATCAAATACTTCTTAATTAAGTTATGGCCAGTTATGAGCTTGGTTATATTGCAGGTTAAAGTTTTATAAAAAAGGGACATTACTCCGCTGAAATGAAAGTCAGAGTTATTGGTCGTGGGTAACAATATTCTGGTGGTAAGATGAATATGTGTGTGAAGTTTCATGAACATAGGTCAAATACTTTTTAAGTTATGCCCATTTATGAGCTTGGTTAGGCTGCAGGTTAAAGTTTTATGAAAAGGGGCATAACTTAGTAGAAATGAAAGTCATAGTTATTGGCGATGGGTAACAATATTTTGTATGGTAAGATGAATACGCGTGTAAAGTTTTATGAACATAGGTCAACTACTTCTTATGTTATGTCCAGTTATGAACCTGGTTAGATCGCAGGTTAAAGTTTTCTGAAAGGGTGCATAACTCTATCAAACTGTCAGAGTTATTTGGTCATGTGTAACCGCATTTATGACAGCACCTTTTTAGTATTTTTTCAAACAGGGAGTAATAAAATGCAGCATTATCCATAACTTTATTTAAAACTGCATGAAATCATTAATTTGTGACATATTAACATTGGTTTAATGGAGAAATAACTGGTGTTTTCACACCTTAAATACTTGCGGAGGATTATTAATTTGCAATAAATTGCGGGTTATACTGCGTGACGAGTAGAGATTGTTCGACGAGTAGAGATCTTGTCACAGTGTTATACAGAAATATATATATATATATACCAGCTCATTCACGTTATCACAATGGATATGAAACAGGAGCTTATTCGAGGACTACAATCTAGTCCGAAGTATATTCCTCAATGGTTTATCTACGACAAACATGGATCTATTTATTACGACAGGTGCTTGGCAGAGAATACATTCTACTACGTGCATCGATCTGAAATTAGCGGCATTTCAGAAAATGTGTCGGAAATGATAAACCTTGTTGAAGAGCCATGCATTTTGGTGGATTTGGGAAGTGGGAATTCATTCAAGGCCCGGATGTTTATTGACGCCTTAATACAGAAGCAGAAGACATTGACGTACATCCCAATAGATATATCAGAGCAACATCTACTCGACACCAGCAAGACACTGTCCAATGAATATGGAGATATTGTCAAGGTGCAGCCAATCGTTGGAGACTTTTCTGTAGGCGTCGAGCAGCTAAGGAAGGTTCAAGGAAATAAACTGATCGTCTGCTTTGGATCCATACAAGGTCTACCGGATGAATTGCAAGTACGACTGCTGAAACACGTGTCCAGTATAATGACTGAAAATGACAGACTGCTCGTATCGTTAGATGTTACTCAAAACAAAAAAGAGATCGAGGAAGCCTACAACACAAACGACCCAACAGGTGTGAACGAGTTGTGGTATGTTAACGGAGTATTGAGATTAAACAGGCAGCACGGCAGCGAAATAGATATCACTAAGTTTGAAGTTGAAACACAAGTTACTATGAGTACGGCTAGCGATGTACCAAGTTATGTTACAGCGGGGTTAAGAGCAAAATGTGATCAGATATATGAAATACCCGGTCTTGGTATAAACTTAAACTTCAAGACAGGGGAGTACATAGCAGTGCATGACGGGGAGGCTGTCAGTTGTAAATATACGATGGAGCAGATACGAACCCTTGTTAAGAAGGGAAACCTGATATTAGAGAAGAGCTGGATATCGAAGGACAAACACGCTTCGTTCAGTTGTTTAATGAAAGGACCCCAGTAATATGACACCACAGAAGATATTGATAACAATGGACAAACACGCTTCGTTCAGTTGTTTAAAGAAGTCTGAGACGTCAGTAAACCTACATTTAAGAAACTAGCGTCACATTTGACCATGCTATTTTCTGTTGACGGTAGAAATAGGAAAGAATGAAATGATAGAACAGAAAAAAACACATATATCGGATGAAATCTGATGAAAGGTAGAGTGTTCAACCTGCGTTTTCTTCATTTTCCCATCTAAACCACACCAGCTGCCGTAGAGGCAAACACCACCCGGCACAGCCACAGACTATCACGAGGCTATTAGTTACAACTTGTGCTATGTGAAGTTGTATCATCCGGATTTACAGCACGCGTATCCACATGGCAGAACTTTTATGCAATTCTCCTTGACGAGTATCCCAACAATCGCAAAAACACTAGCATATAGAGGATCTTACATTAGTGCTCATTCATTATTGAGTTTATTAAACGAGTTGGCAAAATGATTTTTTTTTTGCTAACGAGTTTAATAAATTCAATAATGAATGGGAACGAATGTTAGATTCTATTTATCACATAACTTATAAAGCCACATTACGTCAGAAAACGTACATTAACGTGACGTCATTCACGTTATATTATACCACTAGTGGAATATCGAAAATATTGAATGGCGTTATTACACTCCCACACCGCATGTTATATGATAAATGTGGTTATTGAACATAATGCGGAAATATCGCGCTCGCTTTAGAAACGGCTGTGTCTGTAACACTTAATACATATTTAAAAGAGTATTTTAGCAAAATTCACTCTGTGAAAATTGATTCGAATCGTTGCGTATCAATGCATGCGAGATTATTAAGGTCGCTTTGAGACAGAGCGAGAAATAATAACGGAATTCTCTTAAGCTGGAAACGAAGAAGCTTTATCTGATGTTTTATATTATTTAATTAAATTTTCAATGTATTTAAAAAATATTCAGAGGCATTACCACTTCCGGGTTACATATCTCCGTCACGTGGAAAGCCAACTTCCGGAATGCGTGGAAAACATTGTCGCCGCTCCTGGCACTAGTTTCGAAGAATCCAAAGGCCAATTCTTTCTCCGCAAGCTACACGTGTAATAAAAGTGAGATCGCTATTAAACGTTATTGTAATAGAATTCCCAACAAGGAGTTCAATACAGTTTAACAGGTGTACATCAGACCTTTAGAAGAGGAATATTGTTTCTATCAATTCTTAATAACAATTTCATATCATCTAAAATACATGTAGTGTTAAAACCATTTTTTTTTTTTTTGGTTTTTAGATTTTTTATTTGTCACATATTTCACAGTGGTTCAAAATAAAACAGATACATATAATATAGTAATGCAATAAATTACTAACGTAGTGTTAATAGTATCATTCTTAAGTAGATATATCAAAATAGTGTATCAGTTGCAGAATAACAGCTTTGTTGGTGTATCCTCGTTGTTCCATAGCTCTAATGGTTTTCCTTTGTTCTTGCTTATGATAAAATGTTCATAAACCTGAAGGGTCTGAGTCAAAACCGTTCTTTAACTGCCGGTATATTTTAGCCGTGCTATAAATGACAGATTCGGCAGTTATACCATGGTCTACCCAATTTTACACGCGCGTAGTTGTAATGTTTACACACAACCTGTCAATCAAAATGTCAATTACCGGCATTGAATGGCTGCGGTACAAAACAGTTATTTTTCTCGTATGCGATTTATACTACACTCTCGGGCATGCGGCCCGCGAGAAGCAGTATAAATCGCATATACTCGAAAAATTAGGCTATAAATATTACTTATCGCTTTATTATATTTGTGTTTTCTGTTTAGTGTTGTTAAAGGATTATCCAAATAAGTTTATAAAGCAGTATATGCAGTCTACATAAGATCCATCAACTACATTTAGTAACAGCATTAATTAAAAGTATCAAGTTTATGTAGATCTATCAATAAATTGTATCAATTAAAACCGTGTTATTCAGTTCAAAAATTTGAATTCACATTACGTGGTCCCGCCTTAGTTCCATTACGCGATGGGAAAGCTTATATTAGCAGGATTTTATAACGGATATTTCAACAATAAAACACGTTAAAAACATGAATACGATAACCTGTTATAAACTACCTATTAGATGTTTTAATTTTACAATATGCAACCTGTTTTCAGCCGAAATTAAGGTTTTATTTCATACCCCAGCCAACCCCGTTTTCGCTTCTTGAAGAAGGGGTTGGATGGGGTATGAACGTTAATACTCGGCCCACGTAATGAGCTGAGGAACCTAGGAAAGCAATTATTACTATGCAGAATGAATTTCCTTGTAAAGTGGTTCTTTTACTCTCATTCATTTTAGGCCCTTTCGAATAGAAAACATCATTATTTGTCAATTTTACGTCGCACACCTACACCCCAACCCCACACCCCAAACCACACCCACACAAAAAAATAAAACAGATGTACTCCCTTTATTTTCAAACAAGATTTAGTTAAAAAGGCTCTAAAAACTTGAAAAAAAGTTGAAAGAATTATCAAAATGCCATGAAAAATAAAGGAGATATGACCTATTGAAAATGTGCAAAGAACATAAATGGAGGCGGTCAACTTGGAACGATGACGTCATCGCGCCTTTTTTTCTTCGCTTTAAAACATTTTGTCAATATGCCATATACGGTAAAAAGGCGCGATGACTTCATCGTTCAAAGATGGCCGCCTCCATTTATATTTCTTTGCAAATTTTCAATAGGTCATAGCTCCTTTATTTTTCATGGCATTTTGACAATTCTTTCAACTTTTTTCCAGGTTCCCAGAGCCCTTTAAAATAAAACTTGTTTGAAAATAGTGCATCAACACCTGTTATAAAAATGCGGAACGGCGATGAATATCAATGTCGGCGATTAACTGATATACATGGTTCAATGTTGCAATCAATGTCTCAAAAAACGGAATGAGAAAAAAAATGAACGTTTGTTAAACGTATTTAGTTGAAACATATTTCATTTCAAATAAAGTACAAACTTTAAGTATATTACATACAATAACATCATGTAAATAGATTCGTTCAACTAAGTTTTAAAAAAGATGGCTTGTGAAATACAATATTTGAAACACAAGGACTGGAACAAGTGATATTTTATATACAGTAGAGTTAATTTCCGTGAATAACCTGTACTTTTAATCGGCACATTTAAGCCTGCATTATTATATGACCTGAACACATGGGTAGATATTTGATAAGCGGTTTTGTATTGTAATATTGCTGTTACTTGGTGGGTTAGGTTCTTTAAATTTATCTATCATGTACTTTAAATGGTATACTTTCGATATATACTGATGATTAAATACGAGACTAAATGTCAACATGAAAATGACGTTTCTCTTTTTATATCCAATACAAATAGTGTTTTTACCGAATGAATACTCTATACAAAAAAAAACGCATATTCTAATGCAAAATCGTTTGCATATAGGTCATTTGTCTAAGGGTGCATACATGGGATATTTCACTACACCATAGTGCCTTCGTGTAACAGCTATGTGATAAATCAACGTCTTAACGGAGTATGGCAAGAAGGTCAAGGTCAGTCTTATTGATTTTGGTGTCTGAATAATGCACCAAATAAAAACAAACTGAAATGTGTAAAACTTTAATGTAAATTAGCGAAGTGTAAAACGTACGTGTAAGGAATTCAAATCGGCATACTTGTCAATAGCGCATACCGCTTTTTGTAAACGTTTATGAAATTTTAAAGCTCTAGGCTTTTGGTGTCTGAGAAATAGAGTTAACCAAAAACAAGAATGTAAAACTGTAATGTAAATCAACAAAGTGTTAAAGGTAGATAACTATCATTCATATTACATCTTCTAGAGTCTGAAAATGAAACTGAGAACTTCTGAGTAACGGTTTATTGTATGCTTCAAGACATGTGAATACACCCCTGCAGTATGCGTACACTGACCTTCTGTGCCTCTTTTATGTGAACCTGTCGACTATCTTGAAGGTCACTCTTGTTACCTAGCAACACAATAGGTACAGATTCATACTTATTGTGTATGTGTGCAATCTCCTGAAATGTAAAAAAAAAAAGTAATGCAAATGCGGACATCGATGGCACAGGTTAAAGGAACGTGTTTATGATCTAAAATAAAAAAAATAAAAATATCTGAAAAAAAAAAAAATTCTAGACTTGCATACACACACATCAAACATATCAAATAACAAATAAATGAAACATTGTACACCAAAAACAATCCTACCCAAAATTCTAACCCCAAGTAAGAGACCATAGACAAGGTCACTAAGACTTGTCTATGGTCTCTTACATGGGGCTAAGATCTTGCCTATGGTCTCTTACATGGGGTTAGAATTTTCTTAGTGACCTTGTCTATAGTCTCTTACATGGGGTTAGAATTTAGGTAGATCTGGTAAGATGTTGTTGTTTTTTTTCAGATATTTTTTTTTTTCAGATATTTGTTTCAATTTATTTTTTCTTCAAATTTTGTTTTAGGTCCCAAACACGTTCCTTCAACCTGTGATCGATGGATATAAAGCTTGACATAACTAAATTCATTGATAATAAAATATTATTAATTTTATCTACGATCTCGTGAAAGCAACATACGACGAACACAAATCAAGTTTCAAAAGAAATTTTCTTTTTCAAAAAAAACAACGTTGACGCGTTGGCGTTTTGAGATAAGTGCATTCATTTTCAATTTACCAGACCAGGTGGAAGTATAAAACTGCCAGTCTGGTCCCATATATCATTCCGATTTCTACATAATGAAAAGAAGGTCGGATTACACCAATGGATCAGTTTATTCGCCCTATCATTTTAAGATGTCAGTCACTCAAATCGTCTCCATGGTCGTGACGGTAAATACGATGAATATGGAACTGTCTCGCCTCTCACCGCTGTGGGTTCGAATCCTACCGGGAGCTCGACTCGTAAGTGAGAAAGTGTCGACTCTTCCGAATGGCGGGAGGTAAACCGTACTAGTTCTAACGAGGTATAAGTGGATGGTCTGCCTCCACCACTGAAAATAGACCGTTATACATAGCCTAAAATATGCTGAAAAAATACGAAAACACCATTCAACAAACAATCAAACCTCGTTGACACTTTGCATCCAGTACGACAGGTGAGTGAACGTTGACTGATCGGTGATATCGTATACCATGATAACGCCCTTGACCCCGCGGTACTGCCACCTGGTGACGGAGCGGAACCTCTCCTGGCCTGCAGTATCCCTGTAGATGGAAATAATGTTATATTATTTTCTAAGGATTATGTGCGCTTATCTTTTATCCCATTGAAATTGCATTTAAGGTACGAAACTACCAATTATTTTCCCCATTGACACCAATGTTAAAATGCCACACATTAATGATTTACTGCAGTGAAAAATCACCAGAAAAGGTGGAGTCACATTGACATGTAAGTCTATTCAAGTATGCAAGTTCTTGTTTGTTTTCTAAACAAGTTGTTTTCATTGATAGGTCCTCACAAAGTGGATGCATAGATTCGAATTTGGAAAATGTTCATCAATAATCCATCAATAATAATCCATCAATAATCCATTAAACGTTATGAATACACGTCATGTATACTGAGGGAAAGTTTTTGTTGCAACCCGGAAATAATACATTTTTGGTTGTAAATTTAGAAACTACTGCAATAGACAGTTGTAATATACTATTAAACACACATCAATAACAGTCGAACATCTTAATGACGTACCGAATAAATAAACGTAGGGGTCAAGACCGTAAAGTCCCAAAATGTCAGTATATCTTGTATACAGTATTATTTCATCTAAAAAACATGCTAAACTTTTTCCCCTAAGTATACATACAATAAAATCGACGAGAAATGTGCCATTTCCCCCACTTATAATGCCCCTTTCCAACATAAAATGAGGGATAGGAACTACATTCGACTACATATCGGAGTTTGTTATGCAATTTCCAAACCTCGGAAGTTTTTATGCAATTTGTGTTGGTAAACCTTGAAGAAGATTAAAAAGGAAAACTTAACTCAAATAATTCTGAATGTTTTGCACGAAATTATCCGTTTATTATGCTTTTCGTAGACCGTGCTGCACTTGAACAATCGATGCAAACGTGATACAATTGGGTACTGATCAATAGCCAGCTTATGTCATATTCTCGCTCATATATGTATATTAATTCACACATGTATCAAGTTTGTATTTATAATCGCAGAAATCGATGTCTTGTGTTAAATTTGATCCCTTCAACACCCGACTTCGCCAAGAGACGATGAACATGAAATTACAAATAAAATAGGCATGCAATTAAAGTATAGTGACATTAGCTTTAAGCCTATATCCACAGTAGCTTTAAGGTTATATCCAAGTTTAATGTGTTTTACATATAAGTTTGTACATTTACCAAATATGCAGCTCCACCAAGGCGCCATCTACCTCAAATTTCTTCCTGATAAAGTCCGTGGCTGAAACGGAGCAATATAGATATATTGTAATAGGCAGGTCCCTTGCGTATCCCTAAAACGTTATGCGGCATACCAGGTAATATATGAAGGTACTGAGTAAAAATGGTGGCGGATTTTGTTTTTATAAAGCAGCAGCAGTAGCAGCAGCAGCAGCAGCAACAACAACAGCAGCAACATAATTAGAAGCTGTACTGGAATCATGAACAGCATTCGCAACAGCAGCTGAAGAAATATGTGCAGTATCAGCATACTGACGTCATTTCGAATTTTTCAAATTCATCACTGATATTCGGCAGGTGCCCTCCTGATTTTTCAGGACTTCATCCGCGGTGCGGTAATTTGGTGTGCATATAATCCTAATACATTTAGTGATTCACGAACCTTTGGGGACCCTTTTAAAAATATGTAGAAATATAAAACACAAATTTGAGGAAAGTTTGGTGCCTTTGTCCGGCGTGTCTAGATTGGATCCTAAAACCTGGGTTTTGGTCCTAGCTATATATATATGCAAATCACCTGACCGGACTACCTTTTCTCCCATAATTCCAAGTGCCAAACACGAGAGATGATACTAGTATCGATCGAGGGCGAGAATGCAGTATCAGCAGAAGTATTCGTTAAATGAGCACTTTCCCTATTTGCTCAATAAGCCAAAATAATACCAGCCCGACCACTGAGATTTATTACCTAAGGTCGGATACAGTCGTTCCTGGAACTCTTTGCCCATCAGGCATCTCAATAAAGCTGATTTGCCAACAGAAGCGTCCCCAAGGATCAAGATTTTATATGTTGCCGCACAGTCTTTGTCCGTCAAAGGCATGACAATATAATATAGTTGGTAAAAATATGTTCATTTTTCACATTTTGTTCTCTAGGTAATTTTGCACTTAGAATTCCAAACCACTGCATCTGAAACATATAAAAAAATCAGTTAACTATAAAAAGCGACGGAGCTAAGACAAGTCAAAAAGATTTTAAAAGCGCAACACTTTTATACTTACAATATCCGAGATATACTAACTACGTAGTTTTGCTTCAAAAAGCGTTTCTTGAGTTACTTTTAAAAATAATGTTTCTTTTAACTGTAGTTGTTTTAACTGTAGTTAAAAGGGAAGCAAACTATTTTGCTAGTAACAGTAATTATACCAAGTCCAACCTCATTAGCATATGTAATTTAATTGGATGAAATATTACAAGTGACGTCGTTTTCAAAATGATGTTTACGCATGCGTGAACTCTCAATCATAATATTATAAAATACTGTATTATGGGTTACTCCATCTTCAGATAGTGTTATAGTACATGTATGTAGCCAAAATACATATAGTTACTATATACATATGCTTAACACTATCACTTCTTCTCTCTATCCTTCTATTCGATAGTTTTATAGTACATGTAAATAGTCAAAATACATATAGTTACTATATACATACGCTTAACACTATCTCTTCTTCTCTCTACCCTTCTATTCGATAGTGTTATAGTACATGTAAATAGTCAAAATACATATAGTTACTATATACATATGCTTAACACTATCTCTTCTTCTCTCTATCCTTCTATTCTATCGTAATATCAGTCTGTACTTTATACTTGATACTTAAAAGTGTATAGATGGAATGAATGAATGAATGAATGGTTTTAGATGGGAAAAAAAATACATAAAACTAAATTTAATTATAGTATACTTATAAGATTAAACAACATATGCAAGTTGGAAGACCTATGTAGGGAAACACCGGAGTACATGAAATGCCTTTTTTGTTATTTGATTTAGTTAATTTCTTAGTTCTTCGTTCTTACATAATTATATTATATGCATGAATACAGTTTTAATTACGATTTCCTGTAGTCCTTGTGTGCAGTATTATTTGTTTTGTATAATGGGTCAGAAGCATACATAACGAACTAAAACTAGTGTTATGCTGTAATAAAGAAGCATGACATATTTATAATACATTTTCTTTCCTAATCTTACTGAAATTCGTTCGAGTTGGATTTAATAAAATTTGGTATATATAACAGGTTTTGTTTTACCTAATATTACAGAGGCCTTTAAAAGGCTCTTCCCAGCTGAACTTTTGTTTTCCAATTTTGGCAGAAATCTTTTCCAATCAGAAGGTAGCAGTCTCTCAGAATTTGAGGAGAAAAAAAAAATTATGTTAAGTCAATTCTGACACAGAGAAGTCAGTAATTATAATAAATAATGAATGAAAATATAAATAAAGCATAGTATTGTCATATTTACTGAATTTATGAAATCTTACATTTTTCCCAAAATGAAAAAAGCGCGTTCTTTTTTCCCAGAATGGGCAGGCCTGGGCCTCTTCCCAATTTGATGGTAAAAAGCCGTGTATAAATATCAACTGCTGGAGATCCATTTTTCAATATACATTTTGCAACGAAAAAAGAGAGTTACTAAGTCTGTATATATTTCCATCGAATTGCTTATCATCGAACATGCACGCCTTACTTATTATAGGATCTTCTAATTTAAAGTTTGAAAAAAAAAAAAATATATCATAATTACTTTTGTATTATTCAAGGACACGCATATATAACCGTCATAATGCAAGCTTTGTTATATCGCACAACCCCGCTGTACCTCATACACGTGGCAGCAGAATTGCAGGTTATCCTCCTGTGATACCATGGTAAAACGTTGTCTTTGTACATTTGCTGTTGCCTGATTGCGTTATCTGGCGAATTATTCTTGACATTTTGAAATTATCACAAAATGATATTCTGACATCTCAAAATTATAGAAGCCGGTGATTTAAAATGAACCAGACTGAGTACGATACTCGTGTAGACAAGATGAAAAATGCTCCAGCTCGACGTTGTACATGGACTTTGTCCATGTTTTTACAGGGTTTTTTTTGTTGGCATTCTCTTAGCAAAAGATCGAACGTCAAGCTCGTCTAAACAGTGTTCGGGAATTTCGAATGGGAAATAGTTATAATTTCAGTATATTCGTGCCTGATACTTCACAGATTACGTGCTTAATTAATAGATAAACTAATAATTACCGAATAAACGTATTTTTGTTATATTATCAAAGTGATTAATAACCTACCTGTCTGAAGCCGACTCGTAAATAATTCCAGTTAACAGTTATCAGCACGCGTAGTGCGGAAAGCTATCAAACACCTATTCTTCCTTCACAGAATTATTCATTATAACAATCGTCCTAAAAAATGTATGCCAATTTGAAAGTAACATAATGCCAAACAAATAAAACAGGTTCCTCTGTACCAAATTATGTTATCTTTTCTTTGCACGCTGGAAGTTAAAGTAGCCAAACTTCTTACACTGATATACGATTAAACAAATAAGCAAATCACGTCCGAAAATTAGAATTATGTAAGTTTTGTGCAAAATGCGGTTTACTGTTTCTGAGCAGTAGGTTGTGTATACTAACCCTTAACCCGACTATAATAGCGTCCATTGCAGATCAGACTGGCAGGCTGATCAGGGTTCAATTTCATTAAAATCATATCCTAATTACGCTTTGATACTCTCCGCCTTAGTAGTGTAGAGTATCGAAGCGTGATAAAGAGTCTGATTTTAATGAGATTGATCAGGGTTTACTATGTCCGGCTGCTGATCAGTCATTTTCCCCAAAACACCCCTTTGTCACATAAATGGAATGGTCTTAATTCAAAGAAAGAACAGTCCATTATACATATGCAGCTGGTTAACGGTTATCTATAGCAAGGCAGCAGCTCGTGTTGCAAAAACAAGGCGCTGGTTATCAGCATGTCTTATTTTCTGAGAATCGCTTTATTTATAAACGTTAGTTCACATTTGAAAATATGTATAACCGTCAATATTCTTGGAAATCTACATACGCGTACACAATAAAAAAAAACGCCTGCAAAGAAGTTGATTTAGAAATAAGTATAAAAGTCGAAAATGCATCTTTCACGTAAACCCCAAAACACGCAAAACGACAAACATGAATAGTTAAAACATATTTATTTTGCATCGATTGCGAAACAAGTTCTGGGAAGGGTTTAATCTAATGTTGGTAGAACTTGTTACCCAACCCATTTGTCATTAAAATATGTCTATCGTATATATATTTATATTTGCTCTGTTTGTAAAATATTGGCAATAAAATATGTTTAAATCAAACAAGTTCTTTCAATTTAGATTAATCACTCTCGATGGCTTCCTGGGTAAAAGCAGTACCAAGCAATGTGATTAATTATCATGCTCAAGGATAAATAACGTGGCCGCGGCGAGGATCGAACCCACGGCCTCTTGATCTGGAGTTCGGCGCTCTACCACAGGACCACGCACTCCACATGAATGGCAATGCTAATAAGGAATAAAGGCATATGACGTCAGAAACACAAAACGGGTTGACAATAGCGATACTGCCTTGGAACGGTTAGTGGCAAAAAAGGCCGCTGGGGGTTTAAACCATGTTTTTGGGTGCAACAAACCTCACACTTACCCTACTGTCATCCCAATAAAACGGGACGATGTAAATAAAGAAATCCCCGCCATGAACAATTCTCTAACCAACAAGGCAGCATTAATAGGCAATATAAGTAAAACACAAAGATGCTTGTGTATATATAAATACATAAAAAACAATAGCCTAGAAAGCAACAAAGAAGGTACTCAATGACTTGGCAGAATTCAGAGCAACAAGAGAATAAACCATTATTTAAGCCCGCAAACTGACATGTGCATACTGAGTACTGAGTATTGCAGCTACAATGACGACATATTGGAATACATATACATATATAGTTACGTAATCAATATAGTCAGTTATTTCGCTATCGTTCAGTTTCTCGGAAACAGTAACTTTCTTTATAATAAAACCGTGCCAGTTAGCGTCATGCATTTATATCAAGGCAACGTTGGTATACATATATGCTAAGGAAAAAAGAAACGCAACACGGGAATTTCCGCTATATAATGTATATACTGCACACACAATGCCACGTAATATTACAGAGAAAAAGACGTTTTGTGGCAAAAAGGCGTCAGTTTTTAATCACAGTACACTTTGTAACGAAATTCGGAAATGTTGAAATTTCATTTTGAAAAGTTGAGCCAGTTCAGTACTGTATTTAATGTTAATAGATTGCAATGTATTCAATGTAAAGAGATCGCAAAATATTACGTCCTAAGTTTGCTCAAATGCATAAGCCAAACAAGTCCTTTGATTACTTTTTTTTGGAAAGGAGAGGTCTACTGCAGCCATGTACGATTCGATTAACAGAGGCATATTATACATACGATATATAGAGGGAATTCCCGAGCTGCCTTTCTTTTTTCCTTTAGTATATCGTCGGCCTCGTTCAAATAGGACGTAACTTTTCAGGAGAAGCATTTGCAGCCGACGCACTTTGTAGTTACGACTTTTTCGCCCGAGATGATTTTTTACCAATCAAGTTACGGCCTTTCAACATGTGACCATTTTGTGGGAACGGATTGGCTAAAAGATGCGAGGTTTTGACACAAGACGCGGGAGATTATAAGCCCTCTAATACGCCGTAAATACGATTTTTGATGAAAGTCGAGTTACGTCCTTTCCGAACGAGGCCGACGATATATTGCCAGTGTTACCAATGATTAATTATGGAGTCACGTATTAGTTAGGTATTTGCACAAACGTTATCGTCTTTTTTAAGAAAGACAGTAACACCATTTCTTTTACTTTTCTCTTACAAAGCAAGGCTATAACTCTCTTATTGTTTTGTATTACCACAACACGTAATAATCTCTTTAAAGAAAAAAGTATCTCCTTTTTTTTTTACTTTCCTCTTACTGAAACTTTTCGTTGAACTCCTTTTTTAGCTCGAGGTATTTAAGACCATTTAATTTAAGAAAATACAATAACTGAAAAGATAAAGAAACTGTGTTTAAGGTATTCCCTGATTGAAACCTCGTTTAAAGGGACACACGGCAATCTTCATTTTTTTAAAAAACTCACGGCATCCCGTTAGTTTTTTCTACATAAAATGCATTTGTTCAATCATTAATATTAATTATAGGAACAGTATAAAGCAAATTGTTTTTTACATATTATTAACTGTCGATAATATTACGTCAATAATATTTTTAAACCTGTGGTAGAAAAAGACAAAAACATGAAAACTCAACATTTTATTTGATTGTATGCAAGCAGGTTTAATGTCAAAATGATACTGCATAAATAAATCGAGACGATAATTTTAATAATTTATTAACATTTCTTGATTACCGTGTGTCTCCTTAAAGCAGTCACTATTTCGCAACTGAAATCTCTCTGAATGGGCTGATTTTGAAATTTCTATCTTTAATAGAGTTCCGCTGTCAAAGGTGTATATACAAATAATGCGGGTCACGCAATACACACTGCTTACCGAAATATATAATTAAAAAATATACTTACTTAATTATCCTTGACTATAATCGATTAAAACCATGGGTAACTATCCCGATAATCTAATAAACTAGAACGTATTAAACTCTTTCGACATTGTCTATAGAATCGCTGCTTGCTGATCCCTTCCACAACAGTCCGACATAATTACAGACATGTAGTTACCATTCGTTCTCTGTTTATCAACACAGTATTATCCATTTCGTTTTCTGGAAACCAGTGGTTATAGATAACTTGAAAATGGCGTACGCATCATACTAATCGTCAAGGGCGGATTAAGTGCGTACGTTAGGCGGACTGGGTGTCGGAACCCATCCTGAGATTTGAAAAGATATGGTTCTGTATTCAATATTGGACCCCACGGTCCTGTCCTGGATCCTGTCCTAGACGTAGGTAATATTCAGGGTATGGCTTAATAAACGTTTAAAGGGACACATGGCAATCTTGATTTTTAAAAAAAAACTCGCGGCGTCCCGTTAATATTAATTGTTAGAATAGTTCAAAGCAAATTATTTTTTCATATTACTAACTTTTTATAATATTGCACCAGTAATATATTTAAAAATTTGGTAAAATAGGGAAATAAAGTTGAAATTTCAATTTTTTATTTCATTGTTTGCAAGCAGTTTTAAAGTCAAAATGACGCAAGATAAGTAAATTGAAGAGCAAATTTAAATGTTTGAGTAAAACTGAAGATTGTCATGTGTCCCTTTAAACTTTAAATATCTAACTGTAAATAATGGAAAGTAGGCGTGATCTACAGATAGAAAAAGAAGAAGAAGAAGAAGAAGAAGAAGAAGAAGAAGAAGAAGAAGAAGAAGAAGAAGAAGAAGAAGAAGAAGAAGAAGAAGAAGAAGAAGAAGAAGAAGAAGAAGAACAACAACAACTACAACAACTACAACAACTACAACAACAAGAACAACAACAAAAACAACAAGAAGACAAATAACAAGAAGTGTGACTTAAAAAAATCGCACTGATAAAAATAACTGAATGCCCGGATAATACTTGAACGTATGACAAAATACATAATTTATTAAGTCGTTCATTAAAGTATAATCCGGGCATTCAATTATATTTATTTGTGTTCGATTTTATTTCACATTTATATATAAAGTGTCACAATTATAATTAATCTAATATATAAAAGATACACTATCAATGTGAAGTACTGCCTATTTCAGCCTATTTCATTGAAATATGTCATTAAAATATCATGTATAACTCGCCATTTTAAACTGATGTACATTTACAACGGTAGTGTAGCTTTAACGTTATAAGGATACTTTGGCCCAGGTGTTATAGATACACCTCGTTCGACATGGACAGAACAAAAATATGCTTACAGTTGGTTTATATTTCCGTGAAAACAGCTGCCCGTAATGTATACAAAATGTAGCATATCTTGAAACGGTTCAAAGGCCAGTTACAAATCAAATTTCCTTGGAATCCTACTGGCGGATAAATCACTGACATTAATTGGCATTTTTCAGATGAAGATGGGGTTATTCACATAATACTATAGCTTATACCACTCAGATAGACAATAATTTACGCTGGAAAATATAATAAATAACTTAAATCGTTAAGTCTTTATTTTAAGAAACATTCCATCAACAAGAGAAACAACACACGGCAATCTTCTTTTTTTAAAAAGGACACACGGCAATCTTCTTTTTAAAAGACACACGGTAATCTTGATTTTGAAAAACTCATGGCGTCCGGTAAGTTTTTCTAAAAAAAGTGCATGATTCTGTCATTAATATTAATTATAAGAATAGTATAAAGCAATTTATTTTTGCCTATCATTAACTGGTATTTATATTGCACCCACAATATATTTAAACTATGGTAGAATAAGACGGAAACAAGGAAACTCAAACTTTTATGCAAGCAGGTTTAAAGTCAAAATGATACAGGATAAATAAATCGACACACTAATTTCATGTTTGGTAAACACTTCAAGATTGCCGTGTGTAAGATTGCCGTGTGTCCCTTTTTACTCGCGAGTTCCGCTTAATTGCTCTACGTTACTTTCATGGTTGCAAATGATTATTAATTAATAACTATGTTAAAGATGTACTAAAGATGCACCAATGAAACAATTTAAAGGTAAGGTAGAATAACGGAGACATTGTATCCAATTTTTAATACCTTATTCAAGTATATACAAGCATTTTAAAGTCTAAATGATACAGGATTGATAAAGTCAAAATGATACAGGATTGATAAATCGATGTATCCTTTAATGCTTCACAATATGTATAGGCAAGTATAGTATAAACAGAATATAAATAAATAGCTCGATGGTAAATCGGAATTGCCTCGTGGATTTCCGTAACAGTTAGTCGTTCCGATGCGAGTAATGAAATCACTCGTGCTAACGCACTCGTGATTTAATTACTACGCATTGGAACTCCTAACTGTATCTTATTCACCGATAAAATACAGGTACGTATTTATTATTAAAATTAATGTTTTTGTTAAATGCACGTGAAGATATTTGATGCACGCCAAGATATTTGATTATTAATACAGAGTTGCGTTTATTTTTTCCTTAGTATCCAATATCATTTTGACTTCAAACCTGCATAAATTGTAAGTTAAATACAATTTTGAGTTTTTCATTGTACACCTCAGTTTCATCTTATTTTGCCATAGGTTTAAATATATCATTGGTGCAATATGACCAACCGTTAATAATAAACAAACAATAATTCGCTTTTATACTATTCTTATCATTAATGTATAATGATCGAACTAATGCAACTTATGTAGAAAAACTAATAGAACACCGTGGGTTTAAAATGTGTCCCATTAAACAGGCGCAACATTCCATTATATAATGTTATCCAGCTATTTAGTAATTTCAGTACTCGAGTTTACTCTAGGTTATAATAAATGAATGGTGTAAGACGTAGGCCTATGCAAGAATAATTTGAACAATTTGATTTACATGTATTTGAGTAAATATTCAGTATGCTGTGCACATATACTAGTCATAATTCCTAAGAACACACCCAAGAATATGTCAGTAGACCTCATTGTTTTGTGTAGTGCAAGCTTGATTAGAGATGCCGTTAAACTGCGAAACAACGATTGTAGATTGCATGAACGTATTTTAAAGCGTTCAAGTCAATGTGATTTCTTAGAAATAAGTTATAACACACACAACTGGGTATATAGGATTTTGCTAAGTACTTCGAATTAACTTTCAATGTTCCTAATTCTAAAATATGCCAACTAAAATTATTTTGACATCATGTTTTACTAGCATTTATACCACTATAAATGCGTTTTCTAAAGAAATTTTCGAATATTTAATATTAACGCTGATTTACAGTTACTTAAATTTCAAACGATATTCAATTAAAAGGGAGATAATTTAGGAGTATCCAAGTTTCATTTTCTTATAGACGGAGAATCTGAAATAAATGGGTCAAATTGTTATGTTTTTTTTAAATATTATTTCATATCAGCACATTTCATGTTTTCATATAAAGGGAGGGTAACTCTCCAAAGATGTAACAATTTAAACAAAAAAATAAACGTTATAAAAATAAATGAGTCAACGCAAAATACTTATCACACCACTATTCTAAGATATATCTAAAATAAGAAAATTAGCTAAGATAAAAAAAAGTCTGTCATTTGGAATTTTGTTCTATGTATTCTACTAGCGAGACGCCGCGGTTTTTTAAAATCAATTCTCACATATTTCATTCAAGGAGTGTCAAGTATATACCGTGACTACATATAAATAACTAGTTTACTTACATATACACGTGCTTTCTTCCTGGTCAGCAGCATAAGGGTTGCTTTTGTTTTTTTCTTCTTGCTTACATACTCACTAAGCTATATTTTCTGTAACTGATTATATATAGGCAGAATTCGAATTCCAGATGCGCGTTACGCATCATGCGTACATATATGCATGTTGCGTTTTTGCCTAAAACCACACACAAAACAAAATGCGGTGTGCGCACACGAAAAGACAAATTGATCTTTTTTTTTTTAAATAATTTCAAATGCGAATGAGTTACCGATCACACAATCTATAATAACCTCAAACGTCAAATCGCCTCACATACATGGACTCTTTCTTTAACAATAATGTCGAGTGAATTTCCTTACTAATTTCGAAAATATCTAAATAAGCGAAAAGAATGTGTAAACTTCACCACAGACAGGCGTGATCAATCATTAATAGATTACTTTGCATATATTGTTGAAAGCTTAATTAGATTTACAAATTATTCTGTAAGAGCATGTAGATCGTATTTCCAGCCAGTGAAAGGTCGCGGCGGATACATATGACAGTGACAGAGATGGGATGTCAGTGACTCAGTGACATAGGTGTGTGTTTGAGTGTGTGTGTGTGGTGGGGGGGGGGGGGGGAGGGGGAGTGGGGAGTGGGGGAGAAACAAGTGGTCACAGGTTTGTGTTTGAGGGCGGGGGCAGAAACAAGTGGCAGTGCAGGTGTGTGTTTGAGGGCGGGGGAAAAAACAAGTGGCAGTGACACAATTGTGTGTTTGAGGGCGGGGACCGAAACAAGTGGCAGTGACGCAGGTGTGTGTTTGAGGGTGGGGACAGAAATAAATGGCAGTGACGCAGGTGTGTGGTTGAGGGCGGGGGCAGAAACAAATGGCAGTGACACAGGTGTATGTTTGAGGGCGGGGTAGAAACAAGTGGCAGTGACACAGGTGTGTGTTTGAGGGCGGAGACAAACACAAGTGGCAGTGACGCAGGTGTGTGTTTGAGGGCGGGGGTAGAAACATGTGGCAGTGACACGGGTTTGTGTTTGAGGGCGGGGGCAGAAACAAGTGACAGTAACACAGGTCTGTGTTTGTGAGGGCGGGGTAGAAACAAGTGGCAGTGACACATGTGTGTGTTCGAGGGCGGGGGCAGAAACAGGTGGCAGTGACACAGGTGTGTGTTTGAGGGCGGTGCGGAAACAAATGGTGGTGACACATGTGTGTGTTTGAGGGCGGGGGAAGAAACAAGTGGCAGTGGCACAGGTGTGTGTTTGAAGGCGGGGCAGAAACAAGTGGCAGTGGCACAGGTTTGTGTTTGAGGGCGGAGGCAAAAACAAGTGGCAGTGGCACAGGTTTGTGTTTGAGGTCGGGGCAGAAACAAGTGGCAGTGACGCAGGTGTGTGTTTGAGGTTGGGGACAGAAATAAATGGCAGTGACGCAGGTGTGTGGTTGAGGGCGGGGGCAGAAACAAATGACAGTGACACAGGTGTATGTTTGAGGGCGGGGACCGAAACAAGTGGCAGTGACGCAGGTGTGTGTTTGAGGGTGGGGACAGAAATAAATGGCAGTGACGCAGGTGTGTGGTTGAGGGCGGGGGCAGAAACAAATGGCAGTGACACAGGTGTATGTTTGAGGGCGGGGTAGAAACAAGTGGCAGTAACACAGGTTTGTGTTTGAGGGCGGGGGCAAAAACAAGTGGCAGTGGCACAGGTTTGTGTTTGAGGTCGGGGCAGAAACAAGTGGCAGTAACGCATGTGTGTGTTTGGGGGCGGGGGCAGAAACAAGTGGCAGTGGCACAGGTTTGTGTTGTAGGGCGGAGGCAGAAACAAGTGGCAGTAACACAGGTTTGTGTTTGGGGGCGGAGGCAGAAACAAGTGGCAGTGGCACAGGTTTGTGTTTGAGGGCGGGGGCAGAAACAAGTGGCAGTAACGCATGTGTGTGTTTGAGGGCGGGGCAGAAACAAGTGGCAGTGACACAGGTGTGTGTCAGAGGGCGGGGGTAGAATAAGCGGTAACAATGACAAAGGTGCGTGTATGTATATGTGTGTGCGTGCGTGAGTGCGTACGTGCGTGGGGCGGAAACAAGTAATAGTGACATAGTTATGTATGTGTTGAGAGTTGGGTGGAACGGAAACAAGTGACAGTGACAAAGGTGTGTGCGTTCTAGGGAGGGGACAGAGTGAATATATGTGACATTGACATAGGCGCGTGTGTTTGGGTTGGGTGTGTGGAGTGGGGACGGGCAGAAACAAGCGACGGTGCGACGGTGACATATGTGTGTGTTGGGTAAGGGACGGAAAGTTTTGATATGGGTGAGATACAGGTGACAGTGACAGAGATCGCGGAAATCTACTATTTGTAAAGGAGAGCCTACACTTAAATAATTTCAAAAGTTCAGGTTAACAGCACACTAAACTGCTGTTGTTGTTTTTTCAGCGTGCCAAGTTATGCACTTTATCGATATTTGGGGTAATATTTTTCATGGCTGATAATTGGGGATGGGTTACACACGGCAATCTTGAATTTTTAAAAACTCGCGGCGTTCCGTTAGTTTTTCTATATAATTTGCATTTGTTCAGTTATTAATATTAATTATAATTGCACAAAGCAAATGTTTGTTTTGCATATTACTAACTGTTGATTACATTTCACCAATAAGATATTCAAACCCATGGTAGAATAACGAAGAAAATTTGAAAACTCAAAACTGCATTTAAATATATGCACGCAGATTTAAAGTCAAAATGATACTGGATTAATAAATCGAGAGGCTAATTGTAATGATAGATAAAGACTTCAAGATTGTCATGTGTTCCTTGAAGGGCGTCGTCTCTCCTCCCTCTGGCTTCTACGCATATGAAAATATATTCATTTTCATGGAAGTAAATATAAAGTTATTAAAGGGACACACGGCAATTTTGATTTTTTAAAAACTGACGGCGTGCCGTTAGTTTTTCTCTTCACTTGCATTTGTTCAATCATTAATAGTAATTGTTAGAATAGTTCAAAGCAAATTATTTTTACATATTACTAACTTTTTTATAATAGTGCATTAATAATATATTTAAAAATTTGGTGAAATAATGAAGAAAATTGAAATCTCAATTTTTTATTTAATCATATGCAAGCAGTTTTAAAGTCAAAATGACGCAGGATAGGTAAATTGAGGAGCAAATTTTAATGTTTGAATAAAACTCAAGATTGCCATATGTCCCTTTAATAGGGCATGTGAGTGTGTGATTTAGGGTGATAGCTCCTCTGCAAGTTGGGAAAATAATAATATCGAAGAAAACTATTTTAGAACACTGGAGGCGTGGATGCCATTTAGTGCTTTGTATTGAATATTGACGAAGAATAAATGTAATTTTAAATTACTCTAGTAAACTTCGTTCAAGGCCCTGCTTCGTAAAGTATGTATTTCTTCCTAAAATTATGAATTGAATTGGAATTGAATCGGGTTTTTAAGGCGCACCAACACATGAAAGGTTATATGGCGCTTAACAGGAATGAACATGCCACGCTCATCCTCCATGTTCATCGAGATTAAATATGAAGAATGGGCCTAGAACCTGCAGAAATGCAGAGTTGCTGCAAATTCTATTGTAGACACTCTGTTTAAGCTGGAGCCACGTTTATTGTTTTTCTGCCACTGCTCTAGTGATTTGAGCGAGATGGCACCTGAAACAATGCAGGGGTCATGATGAAGACCTTTAATGAGCATCAACAAAAAATGATAAAATGAACCTGAATTTACCCCTCTGCCTATCCGATCTGGCAGTGGCCCTATTGGTTCCCGGGCACTACTGCTTTCCCTCTAACCCCCCTCTAACCCCGCCCCCCTCAACCCCCATCACCCCCCCCCCCCCCCCCCCCCTCCACCTACACACACACCTCCTCGCATTCATGTTCATTTTCATTTTGTGTCCTGCTCATTAAAGGTTTTCATTAACAACCCCCGTTTTAGATGGTGTTACTTGAGTGGTGGCAGAAACAATGTTCGTGGTTCTAGTGGGAAAATGATTTGCAGTGTGAGAAGGCTCTAGGCCCACTCTGCATATTTGTTATCTAGATGTAAATGGAGAGTGGTCCTAGACTGTTCAATCCTGTTGGCGACATATAACATGTTTGTGATAGTGCGCCTTATAATCCAAATTCAACTCAACTTATATTTTGAAATTTGTTTATATTTGGATAAAAATCCAAAAATCGTCCAGATCGCCTGGAGTCTCATTTGTGAGAGAGAAAAATAGGCATATACGAATATCATTGGGTCCATTCTCCTAAAATGGATTGAAGACTTCCTTAAAAACAGAAAGCAGAGAGTGATCATAAATGGTAGTGCTTCAAGGGACGTTGTCTCTGGTATACCGCAAGGATCAATATTAGGGCCAATACTATTCATATTGTACATCAACGATGTCCCAGATATAGTTAAGAGTGTGTGTCGTCTGTTTGCAGATGACACTAAACTGTATAATTTTATTAGATCTAAAGATGACCAGTCTCAACTGCAACAAGATGTATTTTCTCTGTGCTCATGGAGCTCGGACTGGATGTTGCAATTTAATGTGAAGAAATGTAAAATACTCCGTATTGGAAACTTAAACTATGAATTTGAATATCAAATGTTTGATAAAAACAATACATATTCACAAGTGACTGTTGATAAAACAGAAAAAGACCTTGGAATACACTTCACAAACACACTGAAATTCGAAATGCATATAAGTAAAACTTCAAATAAATCGAACAGCATAATTGGCTTGATAAGACGAATTTTTTCGTTCTTGGACAAAAATTGTTTATAGTGGAGCTCGGTGGTCTAGTGGTAGAGCGTTGGACCCATGATCCAAAAGTCGTGTGTTCGATTCCCGTCATTGCCAGATGCGTTGTGTCCCTGAGCAAGACACTTTATCTGCATTGCTTAGTACTGGTTCTACCCAGGAAGACATCGAGAGTGATTCAAATAAGTTCATAGAGCTTTCGTTACAATCGATGTAAAATAAATAAGTTTAAACTAAATTGTTTATACAGCTATACAAAGCTCTTATACGTCCACATGTGGACTATGGAAATTTGATATGGTTCCCAACACTAAAAAAGACCAAGCGTATTATAGAAATGTGCAGAGACGTGCCACACGGTTAGTATCAGAGTTGGTAGACTTCAAGGTTACGAGGACAGATTGAGAGAGCTCAACTTACCCACCTTGGAATACAGACGGAGACGTGGAGATTTAATACAACTATTTAAAATCATCCACCATATTGATGATATAGACTATACAGAATTATTTTCACTGTCTACAAACATTCAGATAAGAGGTCACTCTTAAAAACTTGCCAGACCAAGAGCTTGCAAAAGTATCAGGTTAAATTTCTTCACCCACCGCGTCATCAATAGCTAGAATGCGTTGCCAGATAGTATTGTGACTGCCAAAAATGTAGACAAATTCAAAAGTGAGTTAGACAAGATCTGGAGATCTCAAAGATTTGACACGAAAGAGATCTATTAAACCAAAGGAGACATCTAATTTTCTATCACGAAGGGGGACGACAAGCCTTCGGGCTTAATATTTCCCCTATCAACACAAGGTAATTGTTCAAGAAATGGAAAAACGTGATCTTCTTCATCCTGAAAGCAAGGGCGTAGCGCCCTATACGCACAATACGCACGTGCGTAATACAAAAAATGCCAAGCATAATAAAACGCCAGAAAGGTGCCTCAGAAGGCTCCAGAATGCACAATTTCCTTCCTTATTTTATTTTTTCCCCGGACCCCCACCAGCGGGAGGGGGTACCCCTTCCCACACCCTCCCCCAAACGTATTTTTTCGGTGTGCGTATACATTTTGAAAACCTGGCTACGCCTATGGAAAGAAACACAAATAATAAAAATAAATAAATAAACTCTTCAATTGCGTGTGGGGGAAGAGGGTTGTATGGGAGTGGGGAGGGTGATAGTGGATGTGGGGGCGGTGGCTTTCCATATGAGTTGATTTTGCGTGGGCAGAATATATGGGGAGGATAAACGTAGGGTGCCTAGTACTGCCTACTCTGCCCATGTTGGCAGGCCTACAGATTATTGGGAGCCTGATTTCAACACTGCCAGAGAATTAGCGCGGAATACTAAAATACTCACGTGAGTAACATTGAAAAATCTAAATTAAATAAACACAGTAAGTCTAAAAAAATTATTTAAAAGTGAAGGTAGAGGGAAATATCATCATCCTTGTGTGTATGTTGGAAAATGGAACGCTTCGCCCCTGACTGTCATTAGTAGCTATATTTAACCTTTTTTTTATTATTATTTTACTGGACTGAAAACTAAAGTGTTAATTCAACGTTCGTACCACTTGTTATGAATCTCGAAGCGAAAGTAGGTCAAATAGCCATTCGCCTACTTTCACAATACCGAAGAAATCACGTGACTCGATTAGCGTATCTATACGGAGTAAATAAAATACGTTGATTGATTAGGTTATATTATTGTTGTTCATTGGTTTCTTTTAGCAAATGTATTATCATAAATAATGTTAATTAATATTTAAGATTCGTATTTGGTTTATTTGTTTTATAAGAATATATTATGGTCTAAAGTTATTAAGTTTAATTTCGAAACCAGTGCGCAACTGCTCCATCCCGAGATAGATTTTCTTTCGGTTTTCATTGCCGTGAAGATGTGACACAAATTTGTTAAATTTTGCTGTATTTCTTTGATTGACCAGGTAATTGTTGCATATCATATGATAAACGAATATGAAATATACTTATTTTATGGTTTTTAATCACTCTGTTTGTCTACAAGATGGGTAAATATGATCCTAACATGGAATTGGAATTTCCAACATGTCAACTTTCACATTCGATTCGCTGAACTCAAGGGCGTGAGCAAGTATACTTCATTTGCAGGTTCTGTTTTAGTCAATATGTTGTTGCGGGTAATATTTCATGGATTGAGTTCTGTATTATGCATATTTGGTTGGAGTAATAGGTAAAACATTTACGAAACACGTTGCAATTTTTTGCCAAAGTTCGCCAATGGATGCCTGTAAAATTCAAGAGCGCGGTCACGTGACAACGATTGAAACTGAGGCTCCAGGTTAAATAAATTCAGTCAAAAGCTAATGTTATCATTACCTACCACAATACGTTTCGTCGTAATTACATGAAATATACAACTTTGATTTAAATTTGTATGTATGACCAATACATTATACAGGTTCGGAATAGGTTGGGATAAAATCAGAATCAGTATTTTGAAAGTGAAAGTAGACCTGTAATATTTTCCTTTGCCAGTAAAATAGTTTAGTATCTCTCTAACTGCTGTCAATCCCCAAACCCTGCAGCTTGCGACCTAGTGATGGCGCGACTTATCTTTGGTAGAATGTTCAAAAATGTAAATTATAGAGACCGACTTTCGTAGGCCCATCCACAAATTTATTGTTTTCAATACCTGATTTATATTAACTTCCAGTTCCAATTTGTTACTGGACTGAGTATGGTTTGTAGAAAGTATTATGTCAGAGTCTGTCACTATCAAGTTTATTCAGCGTTTTCGTGCCCAGCCTGATAAAATCGATAGTAAAAGGCACTGACATAATATTCATTTTTTCATGTAGTCCACATTCCAACAGTCCCTTGCGTGTAGACCAATTGTCCCTACAAGGACTCTGCAAGATCCGACTGACCAAGGTAAGATACTTACTTCAAATATTCCAGAGAAAGACGAGAACCAGCACCCTGTTATGGAACCAATAAATATCTCTGTGAGTGGATTACTTAAGCTGCTGAAAGACTTAAATCCCCGCAAAGCTGCAGGCCCTGACAACATTAAGCCACTTGTATTGCAACAGCTTCAAGAAGAGATATCTCCAATTATATAGGTAATCTTTTAGACATCACTAGACTCGGGTCGAGTCCCTAAAGAGAATGGAGCGAAATCATGTCCTCTCTTCAAAAAGGGTGAGAAATGTGACGCTGCTAATTATCACTCTATATAGATGACTTGTATCCTTTGCAAAGTCATTGAGCAATGTAATTGCATAAATGTTGTCAACCATTTAGACACAAATAATATTCTTTTTGACATCAGCATGGTTTCCGGTCCAAGCATTCGTGCGAAACGCAATTGATAATGCTGATGGAAGACTTGCTCCAGAACACAGATTTTAGTAAGACCTTTGACAAGGTAAACCATAGCAAACTCCTGTTCAAACTCTTATCAGTATGGCATCAGGAATGAAACCCTGCAATGAATTAAAGCTTTCTTGTCTAACAGATTGCAGCGGGTAATCCGGAAAAATAATGAGTCTGATCCAGTCGATGTAACATCAAGGGTACCACAAAATTCTGTATTAGGCCAACAAAAAAATTTACCTGTGTTTCCGGTGGTCCGACCGACCCTATTTTTAAGGCGCCGACCCTAAAACTTATGTTGTTTTTTTTAAATTTTGTTCTGAACAATGATTTATCACAATATATATATCGAGGTAAACTGACATCATAGAGAAAATTTCAGTTGTATCATCAACTTGTATGGGGTTTATGAGATAAATACATGTAGAATCTCGCAATATCTTGCTCCAAAAAAAAAGAAAAAGAAAAAAAAAAGCCTACCGACCTACCCTATTTTTTTAGAGCATGTGCAATAGGCCCGCTTCTTTTCTTGATTTATATCAACGACCTTCCAGATAACATCAACTCCAAGGTAAGATTGTTTGCAGACGACACCGCGCAATGTACCTTGCAGTCTCCAGTATTCAGGATGCTCAACTATTGCAGCAGGACCTAGACAAGCTTTCTCTGTGGGGAGATGGAGTTCAATCCAGGTAAGTGCACATTTATCCAAATCACACGCTCAAGAACTCAAGTTCCACCAGCATGCATACTTCACGGCCAGACTCTCGAGAATGTTAGTAGCGCAAACTACCTCGGTGTCAACATTAGTAATGATCTGCTGTGGAACAACCACATCCAGAAGGTTAGTACTTCAAGAAATAGAAGTCTAGGGTTTCTAAAATGCAACAGCAGGAGTAAAAATCCAGGCATCAGGGCCCTGTTTTATTAAACATCTTACGATAAGTCTTACATTTTAAAATCGTTCACTTTGTTCACCAAAGCATTCAATGTAGACAAGTATGTGCGCACGTAGTGCAGAAATATCACCTATATAAGAAAATGAAATGAAATCACGTTTATTTGAAAAAGGTAATTTATAGTGAAGCATTTAAGAAAATGATTTACGATCAAAATGGTCGTAAGTTGTTTCATAAAACGGAGCCCAGGTTCACTGCATATAAAGCACTAGTCCGTCCAGTGTTAGGGTATTCCTCATCAGTATGGGGTCCTTATAATCAGAACAACATTTGCAAGTTGGAAATGGTTAACAAAGAGCAGCAATGTGGGTACATACTGATTATTCATATCAGTCTAGTGTAACTACCATGCTTAATGACCTTAAATGGTGCCCCCTACAAGACCGACGTTCTGTGTCGGTCTTGTAGGGTCTTATATACCAGGGCTTTTTTACCTTATATAACAGAGGCCTGTAAAGGGCCTCTTCCCAACAGAAAATTGGACTGTTTTTTCCCAACTGTGGCAGAAATATTTCCCAATCAGAAAACAGCAGTCTCTCAGAATTTGAGAAAAAGCATGAATTCTGCAGTGTGTTTTTGTCTGCTAAGTAAATTCCGACTTGGAAAAGTTAATAATTATGGTAAATAATGGATGACAATATAAATAAAGTATATTAATGTCATATTTACTTAATTTATGAAACCTTGTATTTTTCCCAAAATGAGAAATAAGCGCGTTCTTTTTTCCCAAAATGGACAGGCCTGGGCCTCTTCCCAATTTTGTGGAAAAAAGCCCTGTATACTAGTGCTTTATATGCAGTGGACCAGATACCTGGATTTGTACTCCTGATGTTGTGTTTTAAAAACCCTAGACTTCTATTTCCTGATGCCCAACTTTGTCTGTTCTTCAAAATTATATATGGATTAGTTGCTATAAACATGCCACCATATGTCAGTCATCATGTGAAATTATCCAGACTGCAGCTTCCATTATACTTTCAGCAGATACATACACGGGTAGACTATTATAAGTATTCATTTTTCCCGCTGTCAGTTTGGCAGTGGAAAAACCTGCCATCTAAAATTGCCATGCTGTCCAGTCTTATTGAAGCCATTTGCTTGTCTCCATCACTAGTTTTAAGTTATATACACATATTTTTAGGTGCGTTTTTGACTCACCTGCTGTTCATATTTTCTAGGTTCCTACAACGCCCATCATGGGTGACACAAGCCCTGTTCCTCAGGGCAGAATCACCAGCAAGGCGGGAAAGTCTCATTCTGGTGGGGAGAAACCGCGATTTATCCGCCCGGTGGAGAGGCAACGGATGCGTCCATGGTTGATCGAGCACCTGGACCAGAATGACATCCCCGGGCTCGTGTGGCAGAATCGGCGAGAGAAGGTGTTCAGGATAGCGTGGAAGCATGCAGCCAATCAGTGTTTCAACATGCAGAAGGATACAAACTTGTTTGAGCGCTGGGCCATTCATACAGGTATTATAAAGTCACAGAACCAGTGGAAATTCAGAGCTTTTTCCCTCAAAATTGGGAAGAGGCCCAGGCCTGTAATTTTTCGAGAGAAAAAAACGCGCTTATTTCTAATTTTGGGAAAGTTGTAAAATTTCATCAGTTAAGTAAATATGACAATACTACGCTGTATTTGTATTTTTTTCATTATTTATTATAATTTCTTCTCTGTCAAAAGTGATTAAACAGAAAAAATAATTGCAGTAATGCTTTTTCTCAAATTCTGAGAGACTGCTGCTTTCTGATTGGGAAAAAGTTCTGCCTCAGTTGAGAAAAAACAGTCAAGTTGCTGCATAAGGTAAAAAAGCCCTGATATTAAAGGGGTTGATGCACTATTTTCAAACACGATTTATTTAACAGGGCTCTGAAAAAAGATGAAAGAATTATCAAAATGCCAAAAAAAATAAAGGAGATATGACGTATTGAAAATTTGCAAGAACATAGATGGAGGCAGCCATCTTGGAATGATGGCGTCCTCACGTCTTTTTATCATATATATGGCATATTGGCAAAATACATTTTAAAACAAAGAAAATCACTGCAAATTGATTAAATATAAATATACAGATGTAGAATGTATAAATCATAAATATACAGATGTAGAATGTATAAATTGTATTTGCAGTGATTTTCTTTTAAAAGACATTTACAACTACAACTAAATTATATTTTCTAATTTGTTATTCTGACAAAAGATTACAAAGACAACATAAATAGTATAGAACAAAGTGAACAAGTATAGGAACAGCATATTCACTATTGGAACACAAAGTATAAAAAGAACATACAATGTGTAGAAACAATATACAAACTGTATAGGAACAGTAACAATATAAAAGCAAAGAACAATATAAAAAAAAAAGGAGTATTGGAAAAAAACATCAGAACTTACATTTAGCCTTTAACCCGCTGAGCACGACTATAATAGCCTTTGCGTCCATTGTAAACCCAGATCAGCCTGCGAGTAAATAAATGTCACATAAATGGAATGGTCTTAATTCAAAGAAAGAACAGTCCATTATGTATATGTAGCGGGTTAAGGGTTAGTATAGTAACAGCATAAAAAGTAAAGAACAAGATAAAACAGACTCGGACAGCATACCAATGTATAGAACAGCATTCTGTTCATAAAACTTATACCATATGGAAGCAATAACCATATATGAATAATATAAAACATAGAAACAATATAAAAATTATAGAAACAACATGAAACATATATGAGCAATATAAAACAGGAACAACACACAACATATAGGGACAACATAACACAGGTACAACAATATAAAACATAGGAACAATATAAAATGTATAGGAACAACAACCTAAAGTATAGGAACAACATACAATATATAGCAATATAAAACAGGTACAATGTAAACAGTATAGGAACAACATAAACATAGGAACAGCAAAAACATAGAATATCATAACATGTAAAGGAACAACATATGATGTATAGGAACATTATAAAAGTATAGGAACAACATAAAATTTATAGAAACAAAAGTATAGGTACAACATAAAAAGTTACTTAGTATATAAACAACATTAAACATATAGGAACAAAACATTCAGCAACAATATAAACGGTATAGAAACAACATAAAACATATAGGAACAACAAGATATATAGCACAATATGAAACATATGGGAAAAACAAACAACATATAGGAACAACATACAGCATATAGGAACAATATAAAACAGGAACAACGTAAAACATATAGGAACAACATAAAACTTATAGAAACAATAAAAAAAAGTATAGGAACAACTTCCAACATAAAGGAACAATATAACGTAATGGAACAACATAAAATATAAAGGACCAGTATAAACAGTTCTAAATATAGAAACAATATAAAAAGTATAGAGCAACATAATGTGTATAGGAACAACATTAAAAGTAGAGAACAATATAAAACTGGTATATAGAAACAATATGCAAAAGTATAGAAACAATATGAAAGTATAGGACAGCATACAAATATGGAAATGATATACAGCGTATAGAAAAACATACAAAAGTATTAGAAACAACAAAAAATAAATAGAAGAATATAACAACATATACAGTATAGGAACTACATTTGAAGTGTAGAAACAATATAAAAAAATATATAGGAGCATAATACAAAGTGTAGGAACAACATACAAAGTATAGAACAACATAAAACATAGGAACAACAGAACAGCAAAACATAGTTTTACTGTATAGGAATGTGAGTTAATTATATGATTTTTTTTATGTAGGTCGTCACTATGACAGTGACCACAAGCGATGGAAGGCAAATTTCCGGTGTGCATTGAACAGTCTGCCAGATGTTGTAGAGAATAAGGAGCAGGGGATCAAGAAGGGGAACAATGCATTCAAGGTGTATCGGTTCATGGATGAGAAGGAGACAAAATCTGTGAAGGAAGTGAAGGCTGGACGGCGAAAGAAAGGTATTCACTATGTAATTGCTATTAGGTCTTGATCCTTGTGCAGTTGTGTCGTCTGAGCGACAATTACTTTCTCTTGCGTCACTAATATGGGCCTTAAAGAAACTAACCCGCCAAATAACGACAAAATTACACTACATAGCTCTATCCAGGTGTTCAGGTCATATAATAATGTATATGTGCAGATTAAAAGTATAGGTTTATTAACGGGTTCTTAAAATGCCAGTGATTGAATATGCGTAAAATAAATTATGAGTTGGTAACTCTTAATTTGACGCCGTAGTTCTCGGATTTGGCTTGGCTGGTTAAAGTCGTTTATATTATGTCTATAGAGGTTGGATTCTCAAAATATGTAAATGTATATATAGACGTCGTCATAGCTTTAGAAACCGTGTACATATGATGTAAAATGTGTCTGTTGTTAGCAGGATAGCTACTTTAAAGGAGCACACGGCAATCCTGATTTTTTTAAAAACTCTCGGGTCCCGTTAGTTTTTCTACGTGACTTGCATTTGTTCAATCATTAATATTAATTAGTATAAAAAAATTGTTTTTAGCATATTATTGACTGTTGATTATGTTACACCAATAATATACTGAAAGGAAATAGAAACGCGACACGGGAATTTCCGCTATAGTATGTACAATATGCTGCTGTTGATCAAATAGTATTCCTGAAAAATCTTATTATTGACAGAGTACGCATTTGGCTCAATCATGTGAGCAAACTTAAAGGGGTTGATGCACTATTTTCAAACACAGATTATTTTAAAGGGCTCTGAAAAACTTGAAAAAAGCTGAAAGAATTATCAAAATGCCATGAAAAATAAAGGAGATATGACCTATTGAAAATTTGCAAAGAACATTAATGGGGGCGGCCATCTTTGAACGATGACGTCATCGCGCCGTTTTACCATATAAAGCATATTGACAAAATGTATTTTAAAGCAAAGAAAACCACTGCAAATTGATTAAAAATAAATATAAAGATGTAAAATGCATACATTTTAGTATTGTTTTTCATTTGCAGTGATTTTCTTTGCTTTAAAAGACATTTTATCAATATGCCATATATGGTAAAACGGCGCGATGACGTCATCGTTCAAAGATGGCCGCCTCCATTAATGTTCTTTGCAAATTTTGAATAGGTCATATCTCCTTTATTTTTCATGGCATTTGATAATTCTTTCAGCTTTTTTCAAGTTTTTCAGAGCCTTTAAAGTAAACAGTGTTTGAAAATAGTGCATCAACCCCTTTAAGATGCAAAATTTTGCAAACTCTTTACGATACAGAACTGAACTGGCTCAATTTTTCAAAGAGAAAATTCAACATTTATGATTTTTTTGTTACAACCTGTACTGTGGTTAAAACGTCGACTACATCACAGTTGTGTCCTTTCTCTAACTAACTGCAACTTTTTTTTTTACAAAAACATCATGGGATTTCCTTGGAATATATATGGAATTAAGTGTGCCGTATATACAGTATATAGCGGAAACTCCCGTGTCGCGTTTCTTTTTCCTTTCAGTATATATTTAAAGTAGAATAAGACAAAAAAATGACTACTCAACATTTTTAATTTAATTATATATGCAAGCAGATTTAAAGTCAAAATAATACTGAATAAATAAATCGAGACGCTAATTTCAGTGTTCGATAAAACATTTCAAGATTACTGTGAGTCCCTTTAACACATAGAATTTTTTTATTTTATTTCCAATTTTGAGCCATCACTGGAATAGTAACCATTATTGTTTATAAATAGACAAAAGAAAACAAACACTACACATTCCTTTAAAACTGAAAGGGATTGATGCACTGTTTTCAAACAAGGTTTATTTTAAAGGGCTCTAAAAACTTGAAAAAAAGCTGAAAGAATTATCCAAATGCCATAAAAAATAAAGGAGATATGACCTATTGAAAATTTGCAAAGAAACAAAAATGGAGGCGGCCATCTTGGAACGATGACGTCCTCGCGCCTTTTTACCGTATATGGAATATTGACAAAATTTATTTTAAAGCAAAGAAATCACTGCAAATGAAAAATAAGCATAACATTTATTCATTTTACACATGTACATTTTTTAAAATTAATTTGCAGTGAATTTCTTTAAAATGTGTTTTTTCTATAAGCCATTTATAGTGAAAAGGCGCGATGATGTCATCGTTTCAAGATGGCCGCCTCTGTTTATGTTCTTTGCAAATGTTCTCCTTTATTTTTCATGGCATTTTGATATTTCTTTCTGCTTTTTTCAAGTTTTTCAGAGTCCTTTTAAATAAATTGTGTTTGAAAATAGTGCATCAATCCCTTTAACACGTGATTCTGATCAGTTAGACAATACACATGAACACAGAGGCACAAACAAAACAAGAACACACAAACAGATAAACAAACGCACAATTAAACTATATATTAACTAGAAAATGAATGAAATAGCGTATTAATTAACCCTTAACCCGCTAAGCACGACTATAATAGCATTTTTCGAGAAACTCCCAGGCTGATATGGGTTTACAATGTCCAGCTGCTGATCAGTCATTTTACCCAAAACACTCCTTTGTCACATGGAATATTCCTTTGGTGCAATATCAATAACGTTATATATTTACTGAACAAAAAAGTTTAGCATGACTCTATAAGGACATAGATTAAACATATGAACATTGATTACCAGTAATTGTTTGAAGATGTTTGAAATGCAAGTTATTAAGGATGTGATTTTCAAAAAAGTGTGTTAATTTATTACATTCTAAGCGAAGTATACTTTTTTTCATCATGCATACATATTGGTTTGAACAAATTTAATGTTTGGCATTGACAAGAATTGCCCACTCTTTCATTTTTAGCTAGACTATTCGAAGAATAAGAGAGCTTATGTAATCACGTCGGCGTCCCACATCAAGGTTTGCGTGTAAGCTGTGTTTACAGGTCTATATCTCTTACATTTCTTGTCCTAGCTGAACTAAATTTTGGAATTGGGTTTCCTTATAGTATGTTGTAAAGGGTTGGATAAGTAATTTTGTCTTCTGCAAATTCTGGGTTCCCATGGAACCCAAATTGTGATGGCCCATAAAATGTGCAATAAAGGCAGATCTAGGTTGGCATGTAAGCAAGCTGAATGTATATATGTATAATTTTGGTTTTGGATTTCTTACAGCATTATGCATCTTATTCATACTTCACCCATATTGGGGCATGGGACCTCCACACCTTTTTTTTTTTTTTTTTTTTTTTACATATTTCTGTGTTGTTTTAGTCAATTCTTACACATATATGTTGCCCCCTCCCCCAACCCTCCCCCAACCCTCCCCCAACCCTCCCCGAACCCACCCCCAACCCACCCCAACCCACTCCCGCCTCTCACCCCCGCTTCCCCCACCACCCCCACTTGAAACTCTATTTTTTTTTTTTTTACATATTTCTGTGTTGCTTTTGTCAATTCTTAAACATGTTGCCCCTTCCCCCCACTCCCCGCCACTCCCCCACCCCGCCACTCCCCCACCCCGCCCCCACCACACACTCGAAACTAGATTTTTTTATCTTTTGTACATATTTCTGTGTTTTTTGGTCAATTCTTACACATAGCTTCTTACCCTCACCCCCCGCGCCCCCACACACACTCGAAATTTTTTTTTTTTTTTTTACATATTTCTGTGTTGTTTTGGTCAATTATTACACATCTCTATGTTGCCCACCCGACCCCACTCCCCCCAATCGAAATATTTTTATTTTGTTTTACCATATTTCTGTGTTGTTTTGGTCAATTCTTACATAGCTTCTTACACATATATGTTGCCCTCCCCACCCCCCGCCTCTCCCCCATCCCCACTCAAAACTCGATTTTTGAATTTTTTTTTTTACATACTTTTGTGTTGTTTTGGTGAATTCTTACACATATATGTTGCCCTCACCACCCCCACTCCCCCCCCACCATCCACCCCGCCTCTCCTCCCCCACCACCCCGCACCCCACTCAAAACTCGATTTTTTTTTTTTTTTTTTTTTTGTTTTTACATCTATATTTCTGTGTAGTTTTGGTCAATTCTTACACATAGTTATGTTGTGCCTTTAGCCCCACCCCACATTGTTGTAGCCTTGTTTTCTGATGGTATATACTAGCTATAAATTTATTATTCTCTGAAAAATCGAATAGTCGAGCTGCGCTGTTCTCCGACAGCTCTTGTTTAAAAAGCGCTATCATGTGTTCACAAAACATTGTTATTTTTAAACAAAAACATGCAATTTTGAAATTATCTACTGTTTCACTGAAACAAGAATAGTTTTTGATAACCTGTAAAAGTATGTTCCCAACATTGTTGCTTTTTTTTTAGCATTATAAATTGTCGTATCTGTGTCACTTTATCCATGACCCCTAAGATACACGGCTTCGTATCTCGTCTATGGAATTGACATGCATTTTATGTGCTAAATTTATTTTGTTCACTATATATAATGCATGCTGATTATGTGAGTCTGTTTTGATTATTTATTCGGGGCCCCCGTTTGGTCACGGGGCAAAGAATAGGGCCACTGCAGATCCCTTTGGAGGGGTAGGCAGAGGGGTAGAATCCCCCCAAATTCATGTTCATTTTTAGCTCGACTATTCGAAGAATAAGTGAGCTTATGTAATCACGTCGGCATCGGCGTCCCACATTCAGGTTTGCGTGTAAGCTGTGTTTACAAGTCTATATCTCTTACATTTCTTATCCTAGCACAACCAAATTTGGCCATGGGCTTTCTTATAGCATTATCTTAAGGGCTGCATAAGCAATTTTGGTTCCTGTAACACATGGGCTCCCATGGAACCCAAATTATGATAGCCCATAAAATGTGTCCCAATTCACATCATATTTTGCGTGTAAGCTGTGTTTACAAGTCTATATCTCTTACTATTCTTACCCTAGCACAATCATATTTGGCCATTAGCTTCCTTATAGCATTATCTTAAGGACTGCTTAAGTAATTTTGGTTCCTTTAACCCCTGGGCTCCCATGGAACCCAAATTCTGATAGCCCTTAAAATGTGTCTGTTTCACATCAAATTTTGCATGTAAGCTGTGTTTACAGGTCTATATCTCTTGCATTTCTTGTCCTAGCTTAACTAAATTTTGGAATTGGTTTCCTTATAGTATGTTGTAAAGGGCTGGGTAATTAATTTTGTCTTCTGCAAATTCTGGGCTCCTATGGAACCCAAATAGTGATGGCCCATAAAATGTGCAATAAAGGCAAATCTAGGTTTGCATGTAAGCATGTATATATCAGAAATTTGGTTTGGGATTTCTTATAGCATTATGCATCTTATTCATACTTCACTCATATTGGGGCATAGGCTCCCTCCCCCCGACCCCCCACTCCCCTCCCACCCCTCCACACTTTTTTGTCTTTTTTTTAACTTTTTTTTTTACATATTTCTGTGTTGTTTTGGTCGATTCTTACACATATATGTTGCCCTCTCACCCCACTCCCCCCCCACCCCCAACCCCCTCGTCCCCACTTGAAACTCTATATATTATTTTTTTTTACATATTTCTGTGTTGCTTTTGTAAATTCTTACACATGTTGCTTCCTCCCCCGCTGCTCCCCCGCCAAGCCCCACCCCCACCACACACTCGAAACTAGATTTTTTTTTTTTTTTACATATTTCTGTGTTGCTTGTGTAAATTCTTACACATTTGCCCCCTGCCCACCTACCCCGCCAACCCCACCCCACCCCACCTCCCCCACACCACACACTCGAAACTAGAATATTTTTATTTCATTTTTATTTTTTTACATATATCTGTGTTGTTTTGGTCAATTCTTACACATAGCTTCTTATACATATATGTTGCCCCCTCCACCCCATTTCCTGCCTCTCCACTCCCCCCCCCCACCCCTACACAACCTCCCCCCCACACTCCATTTTTTTTTATACATATTTCTGTGTTGTTTTGGTGAATTCTTACACATAGCTTCTTACACATAGCTTCTTACACATATATGTTGCTCCCTTCCACCCCTCACCCACACACACACACACTCAAACCTGTTTTTACTTTTTATTTTTTTACATATTTCTGTGTTGTTTTGGTCAATTCTTACATATAGCTATGTTGCCCCCACCCTCACCCCCACGCTCAAAATGGAATATTTTTATTTAATGTTTATTGTTTTTTTTACATATATCTGTGTTGTTTTGGTAAATTCTTACACATAGCTTCTTACACATATATGTTGCGCCCTCCACCCCATTCCCTGCCTCTCCACCCCCCACTCGAAATATTTTTATTTTTTATTTTGTTTTACCATATTTCTGTGTTGTTTTGGTCAATTCTTACAAAGCTTCTTACACATATATGTTGCCCTCCCCACCCCCGCCTCTCCCCCATCCCCACTCAAAACTCAGTTTTTAATTATTATTTTTTTTACATATTTTTGTGTTGTTTTGGTGAATTATTACATAGCTTCTAACACATATATATTGCCCTCACCATCCCCACTACCCCCAACACCCACCCCACCTCTCCCCCACCCCCACCCCCACCCCCACCCCCACCCCCACCCCCCACCCCCCACCCCCACTCAAAACTTGATTTTTTTAATTTTATTTGTTTACATATTTCTCTGTAGTTTTGATCAATTCTTACACATAGCTATGTTGCGCCCCAAACCCCACCCCACATTGTTTTAGCCTTGTTTTCTGATGGTATATACTAGCTATATAATTTATTATTCTCTGAAAAATCGAATAGTCGAGCTGCGCTGTTCTCCGACAGCTCTTGTATAATTTTTTGTTCCGTGGCTCCAGCATAAATGGAGTTTCTACGATAGAATTTGCAGCAACTCTGCAGTTCAGGGTGAGAAGGTTCTAGGCCCATTTTCCATATTTATCTCGATGTACATGGAAGATGAGCCTGGCATGTTCATGCCTGTTAGGCGCCATATAACCTTTTCATGTGTTGGTGCGCCTTAAAACCCAATTCAATTCAATTGTTCTAATAAAGGGCTGGGCAATCTGGATGAATTATAAAAAAAATGATATTCAACTTGCCTACAGTTCCTACTAAAGCTCTATTTTGTTATCCACACAGTATAAATCAGAATATCTGTTCCATTTGAGTGTTGAGTGGAAAAAGAAAGCAAGAGCTGGACAGGACAGTATAGAGTACTCAGTAGTTATACTATAGAGTACTCAGTAGTTATACTATAGAGTACTCAGTAGTTATACTATAGAGTACTCAGTAGTTATACTATAGAGTACTCAGTAGTTATACTATAGAGTACTCAGTAGTTATACTATAGAGTACTCAGTAGTTATACTATAGAGTACTCAGTAGTTATACTATAGAGTACTCAGTAGTTATACTATAGAGTACTCAGTAGTTATATTATAGAGTACTCGGTAGTTATACTATAGAGTACTCAGTAGTTGTACTATAGAGTACTCAGTAGTTATACTATAGAGTACTCAGTAGTTATACTGTAGAGTACTCGGTAGTTATACTATAGAGTACTCAGTAGTTATACTATAGAGTACTCAGTAGTTATACTATAGAGTACTCAGTAGTTGTACTATAGAGTACTCAGTAGTTATACTATAGAGTACTCAGTAGTTATACTATAGAGTACTCAGTAGTTATACTGTAGAGTACTCAGTAGTTATACTATAGAGTAGTAGTTATACTGTAGAGTACTCAGTAGTTATACTATAGAGTACTCAGTAGTTATACTGTAGAGTACTCGGTAGTTATACTATAGAGTACTTATACTGTAGAGTACTCAGTAGTTATACTGTAGAGTACTCGGTAGTTATACTGTAGAGTACTCGGTAGTTATACTGTAGAGTACTCAGTAGTTATACTATAGAGTACTCAGTAGTTGTACTGTAGAGTACTCAGTAGTTATACTATAGAGTACTCAGTAGTTATACTATAGAGTACTCAGTAGTTATACTATAGAGTACTCAGTAGTTATACTATAGAGTACTCAGTAGTTATACTATAGAGTACTCAGTAGTTGTACTATAGAGTACTCAGTAGTTATACTATAGAGTACTCAGTAGTTATACTATAGAGTACTCAGTAGTTGTACTATAGAGTACTCAGTAGTTATACTATAGAGTACTCAGTAGTACTATAGAGTACTCAGTAGTTATACTATAGAGTACTCAGTAGTTGTACTATAGAGTACTCAGTAGTTGTACTATAGAGTACTCAGTAGTTATACTATAGAGTACTCAGTAGTTATACTATAGAGTACTCAGTAGCTATACTGTAGAGTACTCAGTAGTTATACTGTAGAGTACTCAGTAGTTATACTGTAGAGTACTCGGTAGTTATACTGTAGAGTACTCGGTAGTTATACTGTAGAGTACTCGGTAGTTATACTGTAGAGTACTCGGTAGTTGTACTATAGAGTACTCAGTAGTTGTACTATAGAGTACTCAGTAGTTATACTATAGAGTACTCAGTAGTTATACTATAGAGTACTCAGTAGTTATACTATAGAGTACTCAGTAGTTATACTATAGAGTACTCAGTAGTTGTACTATAGAGTACTCGGTAGTTATACTGTAGAGTACTCAGTAGTTATACTGTAGAGTACTCGGTAGTTATACTGTAGAGTACTCGGTAGTTATACTGTAGAGTACTCAATAGTTATACTGTAGAGTACTCGGTAGTTATACTGTAGAGTACTCGGTAGTTATACTGTAGAGTACTCGGTAGTTATACTGTAGAGTACTCAGTAGTTATACTATAGAGTACTCAGTAGTTATACTATAGAGTACTCAGTAGTTATACTATAGAGTACTCAGTAGTTGTACTATAGAGTACTCAGTAGTTGTACTATAGAGTACTCAGTAGTTATACTATAGAGTACTCAGTAGTTGTACTATAGAGTACTCAGTAGTTGTACTATAGAGTACTCAGTAGTTATACTGATTACTGGTTATGAGTAAATTGATGCGGTACTATCTTTTAATATAATCTGAGCTGTTTGCGAATTTTCATTAATTTTTAGCTCTACTGGCCGAAGGCCAGCAGAGCTTATGGGATGGCGAGTTGTCCGCCGTCCGTCGTCCGTCCGTCGTCCGTCTGTTAACTTTTGCCTTGTGAACACTCTAGGGCCTTCATTATTAATAGAATCTTTACTAAACTTTGCCAGTGTCTTTATATCAATGAAAGCTCGGACAAGTTCGAAAACCAGTCGGATCGGATAAATTTCACCGGAGTTATGGCCCTTGTTTTGCTGAAAAATGCCATATTAAGCCTTGTGAACACTCTAGCACCTTCATTTATTATTTGATCTTTACCAAACTTGCACAGATTGTTAATATCAATGAAAGTTCGGACAAGCTTGAAAACCAGCCAAATCAAATCAGTAACCTGGAGTTATGGCCCTTGTTTTTTCTGAAAATTGCCATTTTCTGCCTTGTGAACGCTCTAACACCTTCATTTATTATTTGATCATTACCAAACTTGTACAGATGGTTAATACCAATGATAGCTTCGACAAGTTCGAAAACCAGCTAAATCGGATCAGTAACACCTGAGTTATGGCCCTTGTCTTTTCTGAAAAATGCTATTTTCTGCCTTGTGAACACTCTAGGGCCTTCAATATTAATCGGACCTTTACTTAACTTTGTCAGTGTCTTTATATCAATGAAAGCTTGGACAAGTTCGAAAACTGGCAAGATCGAAATAATTTCACCGGAGTTATGGCCCTTGTTTTGCTGAAAAATGCCATATTAAGCCTTGTGAACACTCTACCACCTTCATTTATTATTTGATCTTTACCAAACTTTCACAGATTGTTAATATCAATGAAAGCTCGGACAAGTTCGAAAACCAGCTAGATCGGACAATTAACAGCGGAGTTATTGCCCTTGATTTAGTTAAAATTGCTATATTTGGTCTCATTAAGATGATAGGGCCTTCATCTTTCATCCAATCTTTAGCAAACTTTACCAGATTGTTTATATAAATGAGAGCTAGGACAAGGTCGAAAACTAGCAGGATCGGACCATTAACAGCAGAGTTATGGCCCTTGATTTAGTTAAAAATGCTATATTTTGCCTCGTTAAGACGATAGGGCCTTTATCTTTCATTCGATCTTTACCAAACTTTACCAGATTGTTTATATAAATGAAAGTTGGACATTTCGAAGATCAGTCAGATCGGACCAGTAACAGCAGAGTTATGGCCTTTGATTTAGTTAAAAATGCTATATTTTGCCTCGTTATTTCGATAGGGCCTTCAACTTTCATCTGATCTTTACAAAACTTTACCTGATTGTTTATATCAATGACAGATCAGACAAGTTCGAAAACCAGCCAGATTGGACCAGTAACAGATGAGTTATGGTTCTTGTTTTAGTTGAAATTGCTATATTTTGCCTTGTTAATTCGATAGGGCCTTCAACTTTCATCTGATCTTTACAAAACTTTACCTGATTGTTTCTATCAATGACAGCTCAGACAATTTTGAAAACCAGCCAGATCGGACCAGTAACAGATGAGTTATGGCCCTTGATTTAGTTAAAAATGCTATACTTTGCCTCGTTAAGACAATAGGGCCTTCATTTTTCATGCGATCTTTATGAAACTTTACTAGATTGTTAACATCAATGACAGCTCGGTCAAGTTCGAAAACCATCCAGATCGGACCAGTAACAGTGGAGTTATGGCCCTTGATTTAGTTAAAAATCCTATATTTTGCCTCATTAAGACGATAAGGCCTTCATCTTTCATCCGATCTTTAAGAAACTTTACCAGATTGTTAATATCAATGAAAGCTTGGACAAGTTCGAAAAACATCCAGATTGGACCATTTACATCAGAGTCATGGCCCTTGATTTTCTGAAATATGCTATATCTTGGCCTCATTAAGACGAAAGGGCCTTCATTTGGCCGGATTTCATTGAAACTTTGCAGGGATGATCAGTACCAAGCCTAGTTGTACATACTCACTGTGTTTCAGTTGAATGCTTTTGGCGGAGTTTTAGCCCTTTAAAGGTTTTAATACACAAACTTTGTTCTGACTAGTTCTCTTGAACCCCTGGCTGGATTAAACGAAACTTTTTAGGGATGATCAATTCTATGTCTAGTTGTGCAAATCATCGCCGTGTTCCGGTTGAATGATTTTTGGCAGAGTTATGGCCCTTTAAAGGTTTTAATACACAAACTTTGTTCTGATGTACTTCTCCTGAACCCCTCGCCAGATTTCAATGAAAATTTGCAGGGATGATCAGCACCAAGCCTAGTTGCGGTTTACAGATATTTGGCGGAGTTATGGCCCTTTAAAGGATTTTGATACCACAATTTTTTTCTGGGCTAGTTCTCCTGAACCCCTGGCTTGATACAGACGAAACTTGACAAGAATGATCAGTATCAAGCCTAGTTGTGCATATCATCGCCATATTTCAGTTGAATGATTTTTGGCAGAGTTGTGACCCTTTAAATGTTTTAATACACAAACTTTGTCCAGCATTAGTCTCTTCTGAACTCTTTGCCAGATTTCAGCGAATCTTGGCATGGATGATCAGCACTTAGCCTAGTTGCACCTATCATTGCCATGTTCTGGTTGAATGATTTTTGAAAGACTTATGGCCACTTATACATAAACTTTATCTTGAGCCAGTAGAGCGTCCACAGGCCCTCTTGGGCCTCTTGTTTTATTTATTTTTTGACTTAGCCAGATAAAATATCAAAATGGTCAAAAGGGCTGTGAACGGGTCAAAGAACGTTCAGGCTATTTATACAGTGGCGTATGGGGCGTGTGTTTTTATGCAAGGTCAAGGTTCAGTGGTGCTTCTTGTGTGTCGTTTCAGACATGTTAGACAAGATGTATCATGATCCGTCGACTAAGGAAAAAGCGGGGACATCTGGCGACACTTCAGGGGTAAGTCATTGATTTCTGTGGGAAATCTGGCAACACTTCAGGGTTAAGTCATTGAGGTCCAGGGACATCTGGCAACACTTAGCTTCAGGGGTAAGTCATTGATTTCTGGGGACATCTGGCAACACATCATGGGTAAGTCATTGATTTCTGAGTACATCTGGCGACACTTCAGGGGTAAGTCATTGATTTCTGGTGACGCTTCATGGGTATGGCATTCATTATGGTAAGTCATTGTTTTTCAGGGAATTATTATTTAAACGTCTATTGAAACGGTCGATAAAGTTTTCTGCATTCCTATAACTCAATAAATAGTTAAACACACTATCACAAAATCTCATGTAGACTAATGTACTACTATGTTGTATCCCATGTATCCTGCGCATATGAATAAAATCAGCTTGCAGGGCCAAATTATTTATAGCAAAGGTTGGTGTGTACGTACAAATACCAATCAGTTATCAACACTGGCTGTTACATTGTCTTTTAACGAAGACTTTATGTAATAAAGATTGATTCAATAAACACCTGGGGATATCGGGTGTTTTAATGCAATTTTGATGGTAATAGAAATCACTTTTACTCAACACATTTTACTCAACACAAAGTCTGTATTGTCTCAGTTGAAGTTGAAAATAAACATGTTGTGGGTTTAAGCAACTATTGAACTCCTACATTGCACTCACAGTTGTCACAGAGTATATTTATTTTATCCAGGAAGATGACGAAAATGTGGATCAGGGCCCAGATCACAATTATGCTGAATGTAAGTAGCTCTGCGACTCAACTCGCCAAAAAATTATATTTTTGAAAAAAATCTTTACCCTCTTGTGTACACTAGGTGTTCTTACGGATGGCGGGAAGTATACAGTACTGGTTCTACCCAGGAAAAGTGGATGGTCTGCCTCCACCACAAAATTGGCCGTCGTATATAACCTTACATATGTTGAAAATGACGTAAAACACCATACAAACAAACAAATCAAAAAGGTGATGTTCAGGTACATGAAACTACATTTGTTGGAAATATTACGCCTTTTTGATATTGCATGTATTCCCGCAAAAACAAAGTTTTTAGTGTATACAAATACATTCCATCCATCACACTTTTTGTTTTTGGAGAGTTGCAAACATGTTCAAGGTATTGTCTTGATAACAGCAGGTAGAGTTTTCCTCAATTTGCAAAATACTAAATTACAATCTACAATCAGTGTGTAATTGAGTTTATCTACAATCAGTGTGTAATTGAGTTTATCTACAATCAGTGTGTAATTGAGTTTATCTACAATCAGTGTGTAATTGAGTTTGTCTACAATCAGGGTGTAATTGAGATTATCTGCAATCAGTGTGTAATTGAGTTTATCTACAATCAGGGTGTAATTGAGTTTATCTACAATCAGGGTGTAATTGAGTTTATCTGCAATCAGTGTGTTATTGAGTTTATCTACAATCAGGGTGTAATTGAGTTTATCTACAATCAGGGTGTAATTGAGTTTATCTACAATCAGGGTTTAATTGAGTTTATCTACAATCAGTGTGTAATTGAGTTTATCTACAATCAGGGTTTAATTATGTTTCTGTTTTCCTTATTTCAGTTAAAGAAGTCGTCTATGTCAACAGTAAGTTTTTACTTTTTTAACCAACCGTTTCCTAAATAAATTCTGTTTGATAAATGATTTATGAAAGCAGTCTAACATGATTTGATGTGATTGATTATATTATATCTAATAAATGGTGCATTCTTTAAAGATGATTAATTTACAAATGTAACTCTTTAAACATCTTATGGACATTTCTTGATAGTCTCGGAGAGAAACATGTATTGAAAACCGCTACTAAGTTGTATGTAAAAATAAGTATTATTGATGGTACTTTTACCGCTGCGTTACTGCACAGGGAAATGAGGTAAATCTTAATTGTATAGCTGCACAACTCTTGCCAGATAATTGATAAATACATGTACCTGTGGATTCATTTACCTGTTCAGTGTTTTCTACGTCATCAAATAAAATTGTATTCTCACTTTTCGCAGGTATTGCAATGTGTGAATTTTAAATATCTATTGTTGTGTATTGATTTCAATTTAAATAAGCCCCGTGTGGTTCCCGGGGGCCCCCGTTTGGTCACGGGACAAAGAATAGGGCCACTGCAGATCTCTTTGGAGGGTAGGCAGAGGGATAGAATCCTCCCAAATTCATGTTCATTTTATCATTTTTTGTTCATACTCATTAAAGGTCTTCATCATGATCCCTGCATTGTTTCAGGTGCCTTCTCGCTCGCATCAAAAGAGCAGTGGCAGAAAAACAATAACGTGGCGTAATTTTATCTCGATGTACATGGAAGATGAGCCTGGCAAGTTCATGCCTGTTAGGCACCATATAACCTTTTCATGTGTCGGTGCGCCTTAAAACCCCAATTCAATTGAATTTAAATAAACATAAACATGTTCATGAAGCAAAACATGGCTGGAGAACTTTAAAGAAGCTATCCTGCCAACAACAGCCAAATTTTACATAATGTGATTGCCTTTCTAAACTTACTGACGACGAGGTATATGTATAACTTGCATATTTTAAGAGTCTCAACTCTATAGAGACAATATAAACAGTTTTAACCAGCCAGGCCAAACACCGAAACTGGAGCATCGAATTTAAGTGTTACCAACTCGTAATTCATTTTACTAATATTCAATCACTGATATTTTAAGAACCCGTTAATACATCTTTACTTTTAATCGTCAAATATACATTATTATATGACCTGAACTCCTGGACAGTTTTAATACACGTTTTTGTAGTGTAATTTTGCCGTTATTTGATGGGTTAGTTTCTTTAAAATGTCCTCCAAATTGGAACTATAAAAATGCATTATCTAAGTACGAGTGTTATTTTTAGCTCTACTGATCACAGATCAACAGAGCTTATAAATGCTGTGTTGCATCGTCCGTCTGTCTGTCTGTCTGTCCGTGACCTTTTTTGTAGTGACTATTCCTCTGAAACCACTGGATGGATTTTCATGAAACTTTACAAGAATGTTGCCCATAATGTCTAGTTGATTCTAGAAAGAATTCACGTTGATGTGGAATCCTAGATGGCAACCAAAGCTAAAAGTTTGTAGTGACTACTTCTTGAAAACTAAGTGATATTGATATGGGACTTTTTCTAAAATGATTAGCATGACATGATATTGGTCCTTGCCGAAAACCATTTTGATTCAACGTTAAACATGGCTGCCAGTGACCATCTTTGTTTACATAGAGTTGTATATTAGTCAAAATTCTTAAGTATCCACCTAACAGTATGACAATAATATGCTCATGGTTTTGTGTATTTCACGCTTGACTAGAGATACAGTTAAATTGCAAAATAATGGGTGTAAATTGCCTGCTCTGATTGCATGAACATATTTTAAAGCTTCCAAGTCGATGTGTTTTTATGCTCCCGGTTACCCCTGTCCGTCCGTCCCTTCTGAATTGTTTGCCGCTCAATAACTTTTGAAAGGGTCCATGTTTGTAATTAATATTTGGTGTGTAGCTGTGTAATTATAAAATACAGGTCAAGTTCGATTTGGGTCAACGTTGCTCATTTTATGCAGGAGTTGTGGCCCCTTTTCAACTTAGTTTTCTGCAACAAATTGGTTTCCGCTCAATAACTTTTGAAAGGGTCCTTGTTTGTAATTAATATTTGGTGTGTAGCTGTGTAATTATAAAATACAGGTCAAGTTCGATTTCGGTCAACGATGCTCATTTTATGCAGGAGTTGTTGCCCCTTTTCGACTTGATTTTCTGCAACAAATTGGTTTCCGCTCAGTAACTTTTGAAAGGGTCCATATTTGTAATTAACATATTTTAAAGCTTCCAAGTCGATGTGTTTTTATGCTCCCGGTTACCCCTGTCCGTCCGTCCCTTCTGAATTGTTTGCCGTTCAGTAACTTTTGAAAGGGTCCATGTTTGTAATTAATATTTGGTGTGTACTGTGTAATTATAAAATACAGGCCAAGTTCGATTTAGGTCACCATCGGTCAATTTCTGAAGGAGTTATGACCCCTTTTCTGCTCAATAACTTTTGAAACGGTTCTTTTCCGCTCAATAACTTTTGAAACGGTCCATGTTTTGAATTCATATATACAACTGGTGCAGGACCCTATCCATATCAGTGGCTCCACATTAGACCTAGCCTTCCACACAAAGAGGGATGATAAGCCAATTGCCAGTGTTTTCCTGCATATTTCTCTGACCATTCACTGGTTCACCTTCTCAAATGTGATGGTGACAGTGCTCTGAAATATGATGGGACAGTGAGTTATCTTATATATGTAAATACTTTTCATATGCAAATTTATTGTTGCATATACTGACTTTGAACACATATAATTGCATTGCATATCTATTATTTTATCCATTCACCACTGCTTCTCCCACTTGTACCTTTTCTTTTTTTTTGCGAATTCATAGTTCTAGTAACTTATACCAGGGGCATCCGTGTCCTATGGACACATTTCTAGTCTAAGATATAAGTTATATAACACTTACACAACTTGGTATATAGGATTTTGATAAGTACTTCATATTAGTGCAACTTTCGATGTTCCTGAGTCTAAAATATGCCAGCTAAAATTGTTTTAATATCATGTTTTACTAGCATTACTACTACAAATGCATTTGCAGAAGAGATTTTCGAAATATTTAATGTTAACGCTGAATTACAGTTAATTGAATTTTAAGGAGGTAATTTAGGATTATCCATGTTTCATTTTCTTATAGACCGAAAATCTGCAATTAAATTAAAATGTTTGTGTTTTTAGTTCTACTGGCCGAAGGGATGGAATAACGAGTTGTCCGTCGTCCGTTAACTTTTGCCTTGTGAACACTCTAGGGCCTTCATTATAAATCGAATCTTTGCGAAACTTTGAGTGTCTTTATATCAATGAAAGCTCAGGCGAATTTGAAAAACAGCCAGATCTGATTAGTTCCACTGGAGTTATGGCCCTTGTTTTGCTGAAAAATGCCATATTAAGCCTTGTGAACACTCTAACACCTTCATTTGTTATTTGAGCTTTACCAAACTTGCAAGTCCAAAAACCAGCCAAATCGGATCAGTAACACTGAAGTTATGGCCCTTGTTTTTCTGAAAAATTCTATTTTCTGCCTTGTGAACACTCTAGGGCCTTCAATATTAATCGGATCTTTACGAAACTTTGCCAGTGTCTTTATATCAATAAAAGCTGGGACAAGTTTGAAAAACAGCCAGATCGGAATAATTTCACCGGAGTTATGGCCCTTGTTTTGCTGAAAAATGCCATATTAACCCTTGTGAACACTATAGCACCTTCATTTATTATTTGATCTTTACCAAACTTATCAATGAAAGCTCAGACAAGTTTGAAAACCATCTAGATTGGACCATTAACAGCAGAGTTATTGCCCTTGATTTAGTTAAAAATGCTATATTTTTCAGACATCAGCAGAGCTTATGCCGTGGTGCGGCGTCCGTCTGTCCGTCTGTCTGTCAATAAACTTTTATTTGTAGCGACAACTCCTCTGAAACTACTGGATGGATATTCATGAAACTTTACAGAAATGTTGCCCATAAAGTCTAGTTGATCCTAGCAAAATTCATGTTGATGTGAAATCCAAGATGACCGCCAAAGCTAAAAATAGAGTTTTAAAATTCAAGTTTGTAGCGACTACTTCTTGAAAACTACAAGTGATATTGATATGGGACTTTTTCTAAAATGATCAGCATGACATGATGTTGGTCCTTGTCAAAAATCGTTTTGATTCGACGTTAAACATGGCTGCCAGCGGCCATCTTTGTTTACATAGAATTATATAGTAAAAACTTGTAGCGACTACTCTAAAAACAACTTGGCGGATTTTCATGAAACTTCACCAGAATATTGCTGTTAATGTCCAATTGATCCTAGCAAAATTTCAAGTCGGCCGGAAATTCAAGATGGCCGTCACAGCTAAAAATAGATTTTTAAAAAATAAGTTTGTAGCGACTACTTCTTGAAAACTATAAGTGATATTGATATGGGACTTTTTTCTAAAATGATCAGCATGACATGATGTTGATCCTTGTGGAAAATTATTTTGATTCGACGTTAAACATGGCTGCCAGTGGCCATCTTTGGTTACATAGAGTTATATAGTAAAAACTTGTAGCGATTACATCTCTGAAACTACATCGACGGATGTTCATGAAACTTCACAGGAATGTTGCTCTTGATGTCTAGTTGATCCTAGAAAAATTTCAGGTCGGCCGGAAATTCAAGATGGCCGCCACAGCTAAAAATAGATTTAAAATAATTAAGTTTGTAGCGACTACTTCTTCAAAACCATAAGAGATATTGATATGAGACTTTTTCTAAAATGATCAGTATGACATGATGTTGGTCCTTGTCGAAAATCGTTTTGATTTGACATTAAACATGGCTACCAGTGGCCATCTTTGTTTACATCGAGTTATATAATGAAAACTTGTAGCGACTACTCCTCTGAAACTACTTGACGTATTTTAATGAAACTTCACAGGAATGTTGCTCTTAATGTCTAATTGATCCTAGCAAAATTTCAGGTCGGCCGGAAATTCAAGATGGCCGCCACGGTTAAAAATAGATTTTCAAAAAACAAGTCTGTAGCGACTACTTCCTGAAATCAAAATCAATCGGTAGAGCTTCAAGGTCATTGACCTCTTGTCTTCTAATATTTTCCTCCAAATTTTGGAGAACCATTGTTAGACCGTAGTTGTATATTATCGTCCTATGACATACGCTCACGTACAAAACATATAGTTTTAATCATAACTCAAATCAACTTTCTTACCAGTGTGTTTGTCATGTTTAACATATTCTCAACATATTTTTATGCCAACGCCATTCGAAGAATGGTGGAAGGGTCTATAGTGTTGCCTCTGTCCGTGTCAGAAATGTTGTTCGCACTCTTAACTTGTATCTGTTTTATTAGTTTTCCGGGACTCTATAAACTATAATATCCTTTGCGTCCATTGTAAACCAAGATCAGCCTGTGAGTGACTCGCAGGTGTCACTCGCAGGCTGATCAGGGTTTACAATATCCAGCTGCTGATCAGTCATTTTCCCCAAAACACCCGTAACATAAATGAAATGGTCTTAATTCAAAGAAAGAACAGTCCATTATACATATGTAGGTGTTAAGGGTTAAGAAAAAAACCATTACAGCCCTAAACATTATCCCAGAAATAAAATCCTCCAGATATTCTGCCTTGTCAGTGGTAACCAGGGAAAATTTGAAAAGCTCGTATAATGTTGTGGACTGATTAGACTTTTAATATATTGAATATTTAATGAGCTCAGTGTTTTTAGCTCTACTGGCCAAGGGCCAGCAGAGCTTATGGGATGGTGTGTTGTCCGTTGTCCGTCCGTCCGTCCGTTAACTTTTGCTTGTGTACACTCTAGAGGCCACATTTCTGATGCAATCATCATGAAACTTTGTCAGAATGTTTGTCTCAATGAAATCTCGGTCAAGTTCGAAAATGGGTCATGTGGGGTCAAAAACTAGGTCACTAGGTCAAGTATTGGAAAAACCTTGTGTACACTCTAGAGGCCATATTTTTGACCCGAGCTTGATGCAACTTTGTCAAAATGTTTGTCTTAATTATATCTTGGTCAAGTTTGAAAATGGGTCACATGGGGTTAAAAACTAGGTCATTAACTCAAATACTTGAAAAACCTTGTGTACACTCTAGAAGCCGTATTTCTGACCCAATCTTGATGAAACTTTGTCAGAATGTTTGTCTCAATGAAATCTTGGTCAAGTTCAAAAATGGGTCATGTGGGGTCAAAAACTAGGTCACTAGGTCAAATATTGGAAAAACCTTGTGTACACTCTAGAGGCCATGTTTTAGACCCGAGCTTGATGCAACTTTGTCAGAATGTTTGTCTTAATTATATCTTGGTCAAGTTTGAAAATGGGTCACATGGGGTTAAAAACTAGGTCACTAGGTCAAATACTTGAAAAACCTTGTGTACACTCTAGAAGCCGTATTTCTGACCCAATCTTGATGAAACTTTGTCAAAATGTTTGTCTTAGTTTTATCTTGGTCAAGTTCAAAAATGGGTCACATGGTGTTAAAAACTAGGTCACTAGGTCAAACTTTGGAAAAACCGTGTGTACACTCTAGAGGCCATGTTTTTGACCCGATCTTGATGAAACTTTGTCAGAATGTTTGTCTCAATGAAATCTCGGTCAAGTTCAAAAATGGGTCATGTGGGGTCAAAAACTAGGTCACTAGGTCAAATACTTGAAAAAACTTGTGTACACTCTAGAGGTCATATTTGTTACCCAATCTTGATGAAACTTTGTCAAATTGTTTATCTTAATTATATCTTGATCAAGTTCGGAAATGGGTCACATGAAGTTAAAAACTAGGTCACTAGGTCAAATATTGGAAAAACCTTGTGTACACTCTAGAGGCCATATTTTTGACCCGAGCTTGATGCAACTTTGTCAGAATGTTTGTCTTAATTATATCTTGGTCAATGGGTCACATGGGGTTAAAAACTAGGTCACTAGGTCAAATACTTGAAAAAGCTTGTGTACACTCTAGAAGCCGTATTTCTGAGCCAATCTTGATGAAACTTTGTCAAAATGTTTGTCTTAATTATATCTTGGTCAAGTTCAAAAATGGGTCACATGGTGTTAAAAACTAGGTCACTAGGTCAAACTTTTGAAAAACCGTGTGTACACTCTAGAGGCCATATTTTTGACCCGATCTTGATGCAATTTTGTCAGAATATTTGTCTCAATTATAGCTTGCTAAAATTCGAAAATGGGTCACACAGGGTCGAAAACTAGGTCACTAGGTCAAATACTTGAAAAACCTTGTGTACACTCTAGAGGCCATATTTCTGACCAGATCTTGATGAAACTTGGTCGAAATGTTGTCTTATTTATGTTTTGGTCAAGTTCGAAAATGGGTCCCATGGGGTCAAAAACCAGGTCACTAGGTCAAATACTTGAAAAACCTTGTGTAACACTCTAGACACCATGTAGTACGACTCGATTCATCAATGGTATAACAGCCAGTAGAGCGTTCTCTTGGGCCTCTTGTTTTTTTGTGTTTTGTGAATGCAGCCTGTGCCTTTGCCATTGTGAAAAATAGCGGCATTTTTCTAGAAATTGTGAAAATTGTTAAATATTATATAACAAAAGAAAAAGAAACTTTTTTCACTTTTATTTTCACAGTTTAATTAATATCACTTGGTTTTAAGTTTTGTTTTTGGTAAATACAGACTAGTTTTGACACCAGCTTATATTAAGACTAGTATCCTTACTGCCTTTTTTTTTCTTTTTTTTTTCAGATTGTGAATTTTTTTGATATAATTGTGAAAAAAGTATACTTTTTGGCATTGTGAAGGGGCCGAATAACGGCCCCAAATTAGGCATTTTACACAAATTAGGCATTTGTGTAAATCTCTTGTAGTACCAGGCGCAGCAAGTGGATCGGGCACGCCGGGCCTACCCAAGCTGGACCAGTTGTACGGTGTGGACTTGCTACTGGAGGCCGACTCAAAGGACAGGTACAAACCCCTGAAGCCCGACCATGACTCCAACCTGCAGGAAATACTGGCGGCTGCTACAGCGTCTCTGGCTGGTATGTGTGCTGGTTATATAAGTGTCTTCTTGATTATGTAACCTTTGTGTATAGTGGCGAATGACTACCAGTTTTGTTCTTTCTGGGCAAAAGAAGGAAAACACTAAAAGAAAAAACACACAGTTGCCTGGTTTCGGGGGGTGATAGGAAATGAAGTTTGAAACATTCACTGAGTGAACGTTTTGACTTTTTGTGTAATGACTGTTTTGACTTATTGTGTTTTCATTCCCGAAACTACACAATCATGTTTAAACTTTTCTAGTTTAGTTTCATCTTGAAAGAACGAAGCTGGCAGAAATTAACCACCATACTGATGTATGTAAAATGCAGGTCCTTGCGACAAATGTATTTTTATGCCCCTGAAGGGGTGCATATAGTAGTCGCACTGTCCGTTTGTCAGTCCGTCTGGATCTTCGTTCGTCTGTACAATCGTGTCTGGTTAATAACTGGACGGATTTTCAAATAATTTGGCACAATTGGTCACCACAACAAGACGTGTCACGCAGAAAAACCCAGGCTCCAAGGTCAAGGTCACACTTAGAGGTCAAAGGTCAAAATAAACTGCTTTCATGTCCGGTTAATGACTCTGACATTCCTAGACGGATTTTCAAATAACTTGGCAAAAGTGCTCACCACAACAACACCACTTGTCACGCACAAAACCCAGGTCCGTGGCTCTAAGGTCAAGGTCACACTTAGAGGTCAAATGTCAAAGCGTGTCCGGTCAATAACTCTGGCATTCCTTGAAAGATTTTGAAATAACTTGGTACAAGTGCTCACCACAACAACATGATATGTCACGCACAAAATCCATGTCCGTGGCTCCAAGGTCAAGGTCACACATAGGTCAAAGGTCAAATTGTGTCCGGTCAATAACTCTGGCATTCTTGGACGGATTTTCAAATTACTTGGCACAAGTGTTCACCACAATAAGACGATATGTCGAGCACAGTATACAGGTCTGTGGCCCCAAGGTCTGGGTCACACTTAGAGGTCAAAGGTCAAATTGTGTCCAGTTAGTAACTGGCAATCCTGGACGGATTTTCAAATAACTTGGCACAAGTGCTCACCACAACAAGACGACGTGTCGCGCACAAAATACAGGTCCGTGGCTCCAAGGTCAAGGTCACACTTAGAGGTCAAATGTCAAATTGTGTCTGGTCAATAACTCTGGCATTCCTGGACGGACTTTCAAATAACTTGGCACAAGTCCTCACCACAACCAGACGACGTGTCATGTACAAAATCCAGGTCCATGGCTCCAAGGTCAAGGTCACACTTAGAGGTCAAAGGTCACTTCGGGGGCATTTGTCACTTACTGTGACATTTCTTGTTTCTGCTTTAAATGCAACTTTCTGCATCTACAGTTTAGAATGGGTCACATCACAGTTAAACATAGAATATGCTTATTAAAACAAAACATGAAATAGGTGCCAAAGTTTTTGAAAGTCTTATAATATAGGAAATTGTACAAAAAGTCGGTATAATAGAATAAAGCTTTGCAAGCTGCGGTGACTGTGTGGTTAGCATGCTCGACTCTCGTCCCAGAAGTCACGGGTTCAATTCCTGATGAGGTCATGTTCCGGGGTTTTTTAACGCACTCCCACAGTATCTTACTCGAGCAAGGTATGGTGGAAGTATACATCCTTCAGGGGGGATGTAAAGTTGTTAGTCCTGTGTGCAGGGAGAGCAATACCCTTTGCATGTTAATGATCTTGCTAAACTTCATTGTTAATCCGTATTAAACCCTTAAAAGCTGTAACTGTAACAGTATCGGTAGAAAGAAACTAAGCCAAATAAATAGTTTCACTACCACATCATTGAACCTCGTGTAAACTAATATACTATATGTTGTGTCCCATGAACACTGCAATTGATAGATTTCAGGGCCAAAATGATAATGAATGATACAAGTATTATGTACATAAACAGTGCCTTAACAGCTTGCATACCTTTAGACTGGAGGATTATTAGATCACCTGAGCCGAAGGCACAAGGTGATATATTGGGATCACTCTTCGAAACGAAAAAAGTGTGTGTTTTTTTAGGAACTTTTGCATTTTTGAAGAAAGTATGGTTTCTTAAAACATGTGGGGGGCGCTTCTATTAGGGAAGGCGCTACTATAAGAGGAAATACGGTATATTGGAAAAAACTTTAAAATACCTTCTCTGAAGCCACAAGGCACACAGCTCTCATATATTACATGTAGCCCGGAGGTCACATTTGGCCCCGCCCCAGGTTTAACACTCTAGCACCTTCATTTTGTATTAGATCTTTACCAAACTTGGTCAGTGTCTTTATATCAATGTTGTTAACACAACAGAGGCCACATTTCTTGAAAAATCTTAACCAATCTTGCACAGATTGTATATGATCATAAGATTTCGAAGAAATTCAAAATGTGCTAGTACTCAGGTGATCGATTTACGGCCATCTTGGCCCTCTTGTTTAAGTTAAAGCCTGCAGGCATCGGGTGATTTAATGCAGACTTTATGTAACCATTATACACTATAACACAAAGTCCGTGTCATCTCCATTAAGTTGAAAATAAACATACTGATGCAGTTAGTGATGCAGTTAGCTTAGAGTGGAACTGAGTCATTTGGGAGAGCTATCCAGTTATTATCTCCCTTACAGTGATTGAATTACCTCCCTTGTGTCAGCAGGCAAGTGATGCAGTTAGCTTAGAGTAGAACTGAGTAATTTGGGAGAGCTATCCAGTAATTACCTCCCTTACAATGATTGAATTACCTCCCTTGTGTCAGCGAGCAGTGATACAGCTAGCTTAGGGTAGAACTGAGTTGCCTGGGAGAGCTATCCAATGTACCTCCCTTACAATGAACAAATTACCTCCCTTATTTCAGCGGGCAGTGATGCAGTAAGCCTCGAGAAGATCTCTATAGAACAACTGAGCCGTCTGGGAGAGGTGTCCAGGATAAAACTGGATGTGCAGAGTAGCAAGTCCGACAACAAGTCTGGATTCATGTGTTAGTACCACTTTGTTTACATCATTAGCTCTACTGGCCGAAGGCCAGCAGAGCTTATGGGATGGCGAGTTGTCCGTCGTCCGTCGTCCGTCCGTCCGTCGTCTGTCCGTTAACTTTTGCCTTGTGAACACTCTAGGGCCTTCATTATTAATCGAATCTTTACTAAACTTTGCCAGTGTCTTTATATCAATGAAAGCTCGGACAAGTTCGAAAACCAGTCGGATTGGATAAATTTCACCGGAGTTATGGCCCTTGTTTTGCTGAAAAATGCCATATTAAGCCTTGTGAACACTCTAGCACCTTTATTTATTATTTGATCTTTACCAAACTTGCACAGATTGTTAATATCAATGAAAGCTCGGACAAGTTCGAAAACAAGCCAAATCAAATCAGTAACACCGGAGTTATGGCCCTTGTTTTTTCTGAAAATTGCCATTTTCTGCCTTGTGAATGCTCCAACACCTTCATTTATTATTTGATCATTACCAAACTTGTACAGATGGTTAATACCAATGATAGCTTCGACAAGTTCGAAATCAGCTAAATTGGTTCAGTAACACCAGAGTTATGGCCCTTGTTTTTTCTGAAAAATGCCATTTTCTGCCTTGTGAACACTCTAGCACATTCATTTATTATTTGATCTTTACCAAACTTGCACAGATTGGTAATATCAATGAAAGCTCAAACAAGTTCGAAAACTAGCTAAATCGGATCAGTAACACCGGAGTTATGGCCCTTGTCTTTTCTGAAAAATGCTATTTTCTTTCTTGTGAACACTCTAGGGCCTTCAATATTAATCGGACCTTTACTTAACTTTGCCAGTGTCTTTATATCAATGAAAGCTCGGACAAGTTCGAAAACTGGCAAGATCGAAATAATTTCACCGGAGTTATGGCCCTTGTTTTGTTGAAAATTGCCATATTAAGCCTTGTGAACACTCTAGTACCTTCATTTATTATTTGATCTTTACCAAACTTGCACAGATTGTTAATATCAATGAAAGCTCGGACAAGTTCGAAAACCAGCTAGATCGAACCATTAACAGCGGAGTTATTGCCCTTGATTTAGTTAAAATTGCTATATTTGGTCTCATTAAGGTGATGGGCCTTCATCTTTCATCCAATCTTTACCAAACTTTACCAGATTGTTTATATAAATGAGAGCTAGGGCAAATTCGAAAATTAGCAGGATCGGACCATTAACATAAGAGTTACGGCCCTTGATTTAGTTAAAAATGCTATATTTTGCCTCGTTAAGACGATAGGGCCTTTATCTTTCATTCGATCTTTACCAAACTTTACCAGATTGTTTATATAAATGAAAGCTTGGACATTTCGAAGATCAGTCAGATCGGACCAGTAACAGCAGAGTTATGGCCCTTGATTTAGTTAAAAATGCTATATTTTGCCTCGTTAATTCGATAGGGCCTTCAACTTTCATCTGATCTTTACAAAACTTTACCTGATTGTTTATATTAATGACAGCTCAGACAATTTCGAAAACCAGCCAGATTGGACCAGTAACAGATGAGTTATGGTTCTTGTTTTAGTTGAAATTGCTATATTTTGCCTTGTTAATTCGATAGGGCCTTCATCTTTTATCTGATCTTTACAAAACTTTACCTGATTGTTTATATCAATGACAGCTCAGGCAATTTTGAAAACCAGCCAGATCGGACCAGTAACAGATGAGTTATGGCCCTTGATTTAGTTAAAAATGCTATACTTTGCCTCGTTAAGACGATAGGGCCTTCATTTTTCATGCGATCTTTATGAAACTTTACTAGATTGTTAATATCAATGACAGCTCGGTCAAGTTCGAAAACCAGCCAGATCGGACCAGTAACAGTGGAGTTATGGCCCTTGATTTAGTTAAAAATCCTATATTTTGCCTCATTAAGACGATAAGGCCTTCATCTTTCATCCGATCTTTAAGAAACTTTACCAGATTGTTAATATCAATAAAAGCTTGGACAAGTTCGAAAAACATCCAGATTGGACCATTTACATCGGAGTCAAAGCCCTTGATTTTCCGAAATATGCTATATCTTGGCCTCATTAAGACGAAAGGGCCTTCATTTGGCTGGATTTCATTGAAACTTTGCAGGGATGATCAGTACCAAGCCTAGTTGTACATAGTCACCGTGTTCCAGTTGAATGATTTTGGCGGAGTTTTAGCCCTTTAAAGGTTTTAATACACAAACTTTGTTCTGACTAGTTCTCTTGAACCCCTGGCCGGATTAAACGAAACTTTTTAGGGATGATCAATTCTATGTCTAGTTGTGAAAATCATCGCCGTGTTCCGGTTGAATGATTTTTGGCAGAGTTATGGCCCTTTAAAGGTTTTAATACACAAACTTTGTTCTGATGTACTTCTCCTGAACCCCTCGCCAGATTTCAATGAAAATTTGCAGGGATGATCAGCACCAAGCCTAGTTGCGGTTTACAGATATTTGGCGGAGTTATGGCCCTTTAAAGGATTTTGATACCACAATTTTTTTCTGGGCTAGTTCTCCTGAACCCCTGGCTGTGCAGACGAAACTTGACAAGGATGATCAGTATCAAGCCTAGTTGTGCATATCATCGCCATATTTCAGTTGAATGATTTTTGGCAGAGTTGTGACCCTTTAAATGTTTTAATACACAAACTTTGTCCAGATTAGTCTCTTCTGAACTCTTTGCCAGATTTCAGCGAATCTTGGCATGGATGATCAGCACTTAGCCTAGTTGCACCTGTCATTGCCATGTTCTGGTTGAATGATTTTGAAAGACTTATGGCCACTTATACATAAACTTTATCTTGAGCCAGTAGAGCGTCCACAGGCCCTCTTGGGCCTCTTGTTTTTCATTTCCTTGGATCTATTTTGTTTCTACACATTTCTATAGCATTTAATTGATATTTTCTATTTATTTGTTTGAGTGTTGATTTGATTGAAGATAAAGAAATGCCAAATGTATGTGATTTTGCATAGTTATAAGAACGTGCTCAGTACATAAATATTGCATCCGAATGCGAGTGACAGTGGATATTGTCAACCTGATGTGGACCGAGGTTGACATTATTTTTCCAAGATTAACACTATCCACTGTCACCCGCACTGAGATGCAGTATTTATTTTATGTGGTTGGTAAAAATAATATAAAAAGTTTTGATGTAAGTAGCATGAAACAAAATTAATAACACATTTTATGCCCATAAAGGGCGGTATATAGTAGTTGCACCGTCCATTCGTCCGTACAGTCGTGTCCGGTCAATAACTTTGACATTCATGGACGGATTTTCAAATAACAAATAGCTCAATTTTAATTTTCGCAAAGCGTGTTGATCATGGAAAAACCCAATATATACTTCCTCTGATGTCACAATCATGACTTTAATTTTTGACTGCTCCAAGTCATAATCGGGAAACAGTCGAAATTGTTTTACCAGATTTATGGTGACAAGGACATAAAATATTCATAACTGGGTTGATTGAAACAAGGAAGTGTACTTAATATGACCCCCTAGTGAGCTTATGGGATGGCGCAATATCCTTCCTCTGTCCGTTAACTTTTGCCTTGTTAAGACAATAGAGCCTTCATTTTCAACTCTACTGGCCGAAGGCCAGCAGAGCTTATGGGATGCCGAGTTGTCCGTCGTCCGTCCGTCGTTAACTTTTGTCTCGTTAAGACGATAGGGCCTTCATTTTTCGTCTGATCTTTACCAAACTTTACCAGATTGTTAATGTCAATTAAAGCTTGGACAAGTTCGAAAACCAGCCAAATCGGACCTGTAACAGCGGAAATGGCCCTTGATTAAGTTAAAAATGCTATATTTTGCCTCGTTAAGACGATAGGGCGTTCATTTTTTATCCGATCTTTACCAAACTTTACCAGATTGTTAATGTCAATGATAGCACGGACAAGTTCGAAAACCAGCCAGATCGGACCAGTAACAGCGGAGTTATAGCCCTTGATTTAGTTAAAAATACTATATTTTGCCTCGTTAAGACGATAGGGCCTCCATTTTTCATCCGATCTTTACCAAACTTTACCAGAATGTTAGTGTCAATTAAAGCTTGGATAAGATTGAAAACCAAGCACATCGGACCAGTAACAGCGGAGTTGTGGCCTTTGATTTAGTTAAATATGCTATATTTTGCCTTGTGAAGGCGATAGGGCCTTCATTTTTCATCTGATCTTTACCAATTAGTGTTGTTGTTTTTTATTATCTCTACTGGCCAAGTTCGAAAACCAGCCAGATCGGACCAGTAATGGCGGAGTTATGGCTCTTGATTTAGTTAAAAATGCTATATTTTGCCTCTTTAAGACGATAGTCACTCGCTTCATTGATGTTATGAGCCATATATGCCAGTAGAGTGTCCACAGGCCCTCTTGGGCCTCTTGCTCATCTGATCTATTCCAAATTCTGCCTAATTGTTGATATCATTGAAAGTTTGGACAAGTTAAGAGACCATCTATATCACATTAGTAATGCCAGAGTTATGGCTATTGATTTAAATTGATGTTATCTGAGCCCCTCCCCCACTCATTTAAATTATATTTCGATTGTGTAGATATATTCCTGTGGCTGGTGTTCCAAACCATGGTGGAGCTCTTCCACCCCACTCCCATGTATTTAAATTATATGACTAATTCTGTGTGGCTGGTGTGAGGTGTTCCCATCCAGAGGTGGAGTTCTTTCACTCCCCTCCCATGTATTTAAATTCTGTGTCTATTCTGCAGATGTATTCCTGTGTGGCTGGTGTGAGAAGGTGTTCCCATCCAGGTGTGAGGCACTTCCACTCCCCTCCCATGTATTTAAATTCTATTTCTATTCTGCAGATGTATTCCTGTGTGGCTGGTGTGAGAAGGTGTTCCCATCCAGGTGTGAGGCACTTCCACTCCCCTCCCATGTATTTAAATTCTATTTCTATTCTGCAGATGTATTCCTGTGTGGCTGGTGTGAGAAGGTGTTCCCATCAAGGTGTGAGGCACTTCTGCTGCCCTCCCATGTATTTAAATTCTGTGTCTATTCTGCAGATGTATTCCTGTGTGGCTGGTGTGAGAAGGTGTTCCCATCCAGGTGTGAGGCACTTCCACTCCCCTCCCATGTATTTAAATTCTGTGTCTATTTTGCAGATGTAGTCCTGTGTGGCTGGTGTGAGAAGGTGTTCCCATCCAGGTGTGAGGCACTTCCACTCCCCTCCCATGTATTTAAATTCTATTTCTATTCTGCAGATGTATTCCTGTGTGGCTGGTGTGAGAAGGTGTTCCCATCCAGGTGTGAGGCACTTCCACTCCCCTCCCATGTATTTAAATTCTATTTCTATTCTGCAGATGTATTCCTGTGTGGCTGGTGTGAGAAGGTGTTCCCATCAAGGTGTGAGGCACTTCTGCTGCCCTCCCATGTATTTAAATTCTGTGTCTATTCTGCAGATGTATTCCTGTGTGGCTGGTGTGAGAAGGTGTTCCCATCCAGGTGTGAGGCACTTCCACTCCCCTCCCATGTATTTAAATTCTGTGTCTATTCTGCAGATGTATTCCTGTGTGGCTGGTGTGAGAAGGTGTTCCCATCCAGGTGTGAGGCACTTCCACTCCCCTCCCATGTATTTAAATTCTATTTCTATTCTGCAGATGTATTCCTGTGTGGCTGGTGTGAGAAAATATTCCCCTCCAGTAGTGGGACTCTTCCGATCCCCTCCCATGTATTTATTATTCTACGTCCATCTTACAGATGTATTTCTGTGTGGCTGGTGTGAGAAGGTGTTCCCATCAAAGGTGGAGCTCTTCCAGCATTTCCTCATATTCCATCAGGACAGGCTCCTGGCCGGGGATGAATATGGGGCCAGCGCGGGGCCAGACCCCAGTGACCCAAAGTACCAGAAACTGCAAAAGGAGATTGAGGACCTTGAGAAGGAAGTGTTGAACTTCACACGCCAGTCATCCTCAACTCAGCAAGTATGTTGGTATTTTGATATAAATGTAAAAAAAAAGTTCTTAAAGAAACTATAAACAAATATATATTAGGACAAGTATTTTGTATTGAAAGAAAGTTGTATGATGCCTTTGAAGCATAATGCTTTTATGCTGAGATGTGGATTAACATTGCTTTAACCGTGTGAGTATTTCTTTTTATGCCCCAGAAAGGAGGGGGCATATAATAATCGCACCGTCTTCATCTGTCTGACGTCTGTTTGTCTGTTCAAAACAATTCTGTCTCGGCCATAACTTCGAAAGTCTTGAACGGAATTTCATGAAACCTCACAGAAATGTTAATCACAATGGAAAAGTGTGTCATGCACAAGAATCTGGTCCTTACCTCAAAGATCAAGGTCACACTTGGAGGTCAAAGGTCAAATGAACTTCGGGGATATTTGTGACTTACTGGAGACATTTTGATTTTATCAAAGTAGTATTTATAATGCACAAACACACTTTAATATGACAGATTTCTAAATTATTATTTGGGTGTGCTGACTGACAGTCGTGTCACACTAATTTCAGATGTGTTGATATTTTTGGAACAACAGGTTTTTGATTGCAATAATTATGGTCTTGTACCAAAGTTGGAATATAACTGTTTATGGTTCCTTCTATATAGTATCAGGATTTTTTCACAAAATCTTCTTTCGTGAACCATACTGATAATTATGGCAGACAATCTATTAGTATGTCTATCTTCCACAGTGTCCAGACTCGAGTGAAGTAATCGAGGACGGAGAAATCGTGGACATGTCTATGGACAGTAAGATGACTAGCCAGGAAATGTACGTTGAAGATCAAGCCCTCGACCTGTCCGTCAAACCTCAGCGACGCTTATCCACAAAGCAGGAGGTGGCACTAGATTTGTCCATAAGAGGTCCTAAGAAGCAGAAGGCTGTTAAAAGTATTCCGCTCAAACCTGGTATCAAACGTCGGCGAGGTTCTTTAGATATAGACTACAGTGTAAAATTCGGAAATTATGGGATATCCGGAAAGCCTAGAACGAAGCGGCAGTTAGATTTACACTCCAGAAAGAAGGAAGAAGAAGAAGAAAAGGAAAAGTTACAGAAAATATCTGCTGATGAAGAAGAAGCTGATCACCAGCATTCGGTAGAAGATCTGGTGCATGCTGAGATACTGATGTTGTTGAAAACAGGTGCACCAGAAGAAACAGATATTAAACCGGAAGTAGGGAGCCCAGCCGGAAAGGCAGCAAAGAAGGAGAATGGAAAGGGAAAGAAATTAAAAGGGATGCCCAAAAGGCATTTACAGCATCTGGAAAAGGTGATTGAGGAAGTGGCAAAAAAAGGGAACGATGGGGTTGATGAGGAAAAAGACACTGCTGAGAAGAACCCAAAGAAGGCAGAAAAGGTGTACAGTGTGAAAGCATTCAAATGTGGACTGTGTTTGAAAAAGTTTGAGAACTCCGAATCCTTGTTGAGTCATGTGCAGGTTCACAAGAGCCCGTACACGTGCGAAAAATGTGAGCAGGATTTTGGTACGAAATCGGCCCTGATGACGCATATGATAACGCACACCAGTATCCATGAGCAACATCGTTATCAGTGTAATGTATGCATGCTACTCTTCCGAAACAAGTCGGACTTAAAAAATCACCATGCCGCGCATCCGAGAATATTTATCTGTCAAATCTGTGAAGAGAAATTTGAGAGTTCACAGCTATTGGCAGTACATGAGAAGGTAGTACACACCGAGCACGGTAGTCCGAGCATCTCTACAACTGAGAATGATGAATATGGCGGAGAAGATGCTGATAATACAGCTGCAGTTAAAACTCTGGTGATCACTGGCGAAGGCGATGTTCTCAAGGTGAAGAAAGCACACATTGAAGAGGATGACATTGATCAAGTAAATAAAGGTGAAACAACAATGGAAAAGTATGGCACTGAAGTGGACACTGAGGGTGGTCATGACAACACAGATGAAATGGTATGTAAGACTGACACAGAAGGATTAAAGAAATCGGATAAACACGACGGAAATGGTGAAGAGTATAAGGATGAAATGGAAACAGAGTTAGAAACTGTCACTGAAATAAATGGCAATAACGAAGAAGCGGATTGGAATGAGGAAACTAGAGGTGAAAAACAAGTGTCCAAAATGGTTGGAGAGACATTTCGAGAAGAAATAAGCGCTTGTAATGAAAGTAACAATAGAAACATTCTAACTGCAAAAGATATAGATGAAACTAGTGAAAGGGTAAATGAAACGGGAGACAAACACAATAAAATAATGACCAAAACATGTCATGTAATATTAGACAGAATAAGAAGCAACAAAGAAGGTCAGTTTATTGTAGACAATAAAGGTGATGCCAAAATAATGGTAGATAAGACAAAGCAATTAATAGTTAAAGAGGTGACTACAGATGCTGACAGCAAAGAGGAGATAACTGAAACTAAAGAAATCGGGGGTTTTGAGAATGGAATTTTAGTGGTTTCTGCAGCTGAAATTCCAGATTCCCTAGCATGTGCAGAAACCTCTGTAGCAGACATTAAGAATGAAGCAGATATGAACATTGTAAAAACAGAAACTGCTCAAAGTGATCCAGTTCGTACTTATGCGGCGACGTATGTTGGTCAAGCAGAGCATGAACCGTCGCAGGAACAAATGAGTATTAAGATCGCTGAAGATGTAACCTCAAAGCTACCTGCATTTTCTGAAATCTCAAGCGACGTTGAAGATATAGTATTAAAAGAAGTTAAAAATGAAGGCAGAGCAGGTTTTAAAGAATCATCTACTGTCAGTTGTCATGAAATAAAAGCTGAAGTAAAGGTGAAAACGAAGGAAGGAAAGTCAGCTGTTGCCTTTTTGTTGAAAAGAAATATGCAAGCAGTGCATTGTGGGATTTGTGAGAAGAGGTTACAGTTTGAGGAGATTCAAACACACCTTCAGGCCCATGATGTTGAGAGAGGGAAAAGTGCAAAAGGTGTTGAAACGTTGTCGTGTATTATTTGTAACGTCGTAATTCCGAAGAAAGATTTAAACGATCATCTAACATCTCACTCTGTGCAAGAAATGGAGGCAGTAAAATTATTAATGAATCAGTACGGTGCCGTCCCGGAGAAATTGTGTCCAGAGGAGTCGGACACTTCAATGAAAAAAATGGGAATGAAAGAAGATGTGAAATTATTCTTGTGTAATTTATGTAACCAAGGTTATGATTCCTGCGCTCGATTGGCTGAGCATGTTGAAAAGCATTTAACTCCAATGCATTCTGGGAAAGAAGAAACGGCAGCGAATGAAGATATGGGATCAAAACGAGGCAGGAAGAGGAAAATGTTTTCGACTCAAGAAAAGAAAGATGAGAAAAAGATTAAACAGGATACAACTGAAGATAAAAAAGCTGCAACTGTATCACTTCTTGAAAATGAAGAAGACAACTCTGCAAAGCAGGTCCCATTTGTAGTTATTGATAGTGATGTAAAAAGGAACAGTATCTTGGCTGCTGCATTGAATTCAGCTCCAAAGTATGCAAGCAATCTGCCCAGGACTATTATTGTCACAAAGGCGAAGGAGACACCGATCTCTTTGTTGGGAATGAAGATCAGTGAAACACAATCGTTACAGCAGCAGGCTGGTAAAAATTCCACCTTGACGACAATAACAAAGGGCACGTTGCAGACGTCAGCTTTTTCAACTGTTGTGACTATATCTAATGATAAGGCTGTACTGTCGGAAAAAGTCTTGGACACAGTTGTGAGTGAAGGTACCAAACACAACATGGAACCTAGCAGAAACAAATCTGACGCCCGAGAAAGAAACCTGTTGCCTGGCCAGACGGTACCGGTCATGTTGATTAGACAGGATAACCAGGATGTAAAGTTTGTACCGGCATCGTCCTTGGTAACGCTTCACCCAGAACTCAAGTCTGCACTGAGTACCGGACAGCTGGTAAAGATCGTTATGCCGTCTGGTGAAATGTCTTCCGGAACGAAAGTTGCTCCATCATCCAACTGTTCAACAGTGTCAGTTATGTCAAATAATCCAACTTCCAATTCTCCACCAGTACCAATCAGCCTAGTTTCAAATCTTTACAACAATTACCCCGTGATGTCCCACGTAAAATCTATGGTACCAGCAACGGTCGCACCTGCATCTTCTGCAGCTGAGCAACCAATATCAGGATCTGCACTGGTAAACCAACCTTCTGTGTTTTTACAAAAGGGCGAGACGAAACAAAAATCAGCCGTGAATCGGACATTCGTCCCATTAAGCTCCGATTTTAAGAACACAACTGCCCAGAGTGTAACCCAAGGTAAACAAAGTGGTCAAATGGGACAACTGAGATATGTTTCAAACGATCCAAATATGGCTCAAATATCCCAACAACTACTTCTCTTAAAAAACACGGATCCTAAAATGGTGTTAACACCTGGAATGACATTCCAGATTGCCAAACAATCGTCAGACGTTTTTCATGCACATAACAAGGTGGGACAAACGGGTCAGGCTCCCATTGTGCAGTCCAGTATTCCGTCTATAGTTCCCATCAACCTTCAATCGTCATTCAGTCCAATTACATCAATATACTCTGCTGTTAGTCAGCACTTGTCGTCTACAGTAACAACTGTCACAAACACAGCTCAACAGCTACCAGATGTTGCCAAGCAACCACCAGCTGTTGCTAAGCAACCAAGCACTATGACTCAGCAGGCATCATCAGCTCACGAGGCAGTATCCAACACTTCACTACAACAGACATTGGCATCAGCAACAATATCTTCTACAATTACCGACCAGATGAGTCAGATGATGCTGTCTCGCTTGATGCAGCCGCAGCTTTTGTTGTCGCAGGCGAGTGATGTCACCAGCGCCACTATTCAATCTCAACTGTTATCATCTCCGTCAAACATTGGATCTGCAGCTACATGTCTTATGCCGCCCAACCTCAGTGCTCAAGTCAGCTTGGCATCTGCATCTACTCAGAAACCAACTTTCAATTTGGTGTTTGCACCTTCGTTATCGACCACCAGCATCTCTCAGCTAACTTCTACATCTCCTGCTTCGTCTACCGCATCCCTTAGTGCGGCACAGATATCCATCGCTGGTAACCTTCTGTCCAGCAACTTCCCCTCCAGGGTGGCTTGCTTGCGTCTGGTCTGTAACTCGTGCAATCAGGAACTTAGCTCCTTAGAGTTAATGGGGAAACACATTTGCAGTAAAGTCGCAACCACTTCACCAACTCCGGCGACATCAACGCCAATTTCACCACCAACGGCAGGAAGCAAGATGATTATGGGAAATAAAATCACGCTTTATCCCTGTGGTAATTGCAAAGCAACCTTCACAGATTTTGCTGCATTCTTGGAACATATTGAAGTACACAATCACGAGAAACCTTTGCTGCCAAATGTACCAGATCCAAAATTTACGTGCCATTTGTGCCCAAAAATGTTTGCTACCGAGAAGAGTCTCATCCAACATGTGAACGACAAACACACCTTGATGACCTATCGGTGTACATATTGTTCCAGAGTGTTTATGAAATCATCATTAAAATACAATTTGCATCTCGTACTGAACCATAGCATTGAGTGTAAGATCTGTAAGTATCGATGCAAATCTGACGCCGAAATGCTTACTCATTTTGAGAGACATTCGAAGACGAAAAACGTTTTACAATGCGAGAAATGTTGGGTATGCTTCTCAACGATCAAGGCCTTCCTGACTCACATCCGTCTGTCTCACCCAGAGGAATCTATGTCCATGTTAGAATCTCACTCCACGTACCGATGCAACTTCTGTGTCACGTCGTTTAGTCGACAGAACCTGCTGATACACCATCTCCACGACGTCCATTTTGATTTAAAGGTGTACCACTGCGGGATTTGCGCGCCGAAGGTCAGGGTACCACTAAAAACTAGAGGAACACTGGGACTGCACCTCGCCTCGCACACGGATACAGTAGATCCAAAATTCTGCCACGAGTGCCTGTTGATCTTTCCAGAGCAGCTATCATTTGGGGTTCACATCAATGATCGGGACCACGGAAAAATAAAATTAATTTACACACCCGATTGCTATAAGCCAAAAGCAGCTGGAACTACAAAATCAAAGCCAAAATATGCTACACAGGACAACATACCTTGTGGAGATGTAGATGAAAGTTCAGCAAGCACGACTGTTTGCAATTTTAATATCGTTAAAGATGATTCGGAGGAAAAAGTAAAAGATGTTCGAATTTCAAGTAGAAAGAGAATGGCATTTCCTGTTATTTTAAAAGGAAAAGTAAGAAAAACTATTGTTTACAAAAAAGAGGACATGCAAAGAAGCGCAAGCGAAGAGTTTGAAAATAGAGCAGCCGAGGCAGCCATTTCCACACCGGAGTTGTATTGTAGTGAATGTGGCCAGGGCCCATTCAAGTCCGGGTACCAGCTGAAGCAGCACAGAGTGATGAGACACATCTGCCCGCGCAATCGTACTACAACATACTACCAACACCTGATGAACAAACGATCGTTCGACTGCATGACCTGCGGCAAGAGGTTCGACCTTCAGTCATCGTGGTTGGCACATCAGCGGTCACACAAGTTGCATCAAACGTTTGCGTGTGATATGCCGGACTGCGAAATGAAGTTTAAAACAAAAGGAGGGCTTCAAGCGCACCGACTAAAATGTTCAGCTGGAGTCGGAGATATGGAAGTTGAAGAGCAAGTTGATGGTCATATACTTACAGCAACAGAGGACGCTACTGATAATGATGACGGTTTTGATGCTACTCTGAGCAGACCTTTTCAGGAGACTATGACTGGCAATTCGCCAGCCTTGCAGTTGGAGATCGAAGACGAGAAGACAGATTTTCCTTCCCAGGATGCAACTGGACATACGTTAAATTTGTCTTCGTTAAACCCATTCACAAGCGGCAACTCTTCTAGCAGTGCATTCGTAGCAACCACAATTCCTTTCTTGTGCAAGTTGTGCGATCAAGACTGTGGAAATATCTCTGATTTGAAACTTCACCTGTTCACGTGCCATTCAGACCAGTTTCTGGAGTGTTGCAAATGCCGGCGGGTGTACCTTACCAGTTCAGACTTTGATAACCATAAAAAAGAATGCAGCAAAAATGATGGTGAACAGCAAGAATCATCTGATTGTAAGCTTAAAACAGTAAAAAAGGTGCAAAGGAAAAAACTTTATGGTTGCAGTCTGTGTCAAAAAACGTTCTTTAAACTAATGAAGCTAACCAAGCATGTCTGGGAGCATGATCAGCTTGAACAGAAAAACACAAAGGGTTCCAAATTTGTAAAGTCATCGAGTGCAGCATCCAAAAGTTCAATGTCATTAGATGAAAGTGAGGCTGATACAGATACAGTTGTTAATGTACCAAAGGGGGACAAGGAGGGAAAATACATGTGTTCAGTGTGTAAAATTGTTTTTAAAGAATCCGCTGACATATTTCAACATTCAAAGTCGCACCTTGACCCCTTGGAGTTGGTAACAATGGCACGTAATAAACTGAAGCATGCGCATTCTGTAACGGGCGACCCAACAAAGATTCCATCGGCCAAACTTGAAATAGTGAGCAAACCAAAAGTGACTGTTGCAGGAAATCCAGATGACACTAAGACGAGGCATGCCTGCGTATGCAATGATTGTAAGAAACTGGTCCTGTATGAGGAAAATAAACTGTGCGAGATGATCATTAACCATGTTTGTGTCCTAGACCAGTAAATACCTTTCATAGTTCAGTAAATTCAGGACTGTATCAATTGTGCTTAGTAAATACGGGATTATATTGCCTCATAAGTCGGTAAATACAGGATTATATTGCCCCATAACTCAGTAAATACGGGATTATATTGCCTCATAATGTAGTAAATACCGGTTTGTATTGTGTCCAGAATACAGGGTTATATTGCCTCATAACTCAGTAAATACAGGATTATATTGCCCCATAAATCAGTAAATACAGGATTATATTGCCTCATAACTCAGTTAATACAGGATTATATTGCCCCATAAATCAGTAAATACAGAATTATATTGCCTCATAACTCAGTAAATACAGGATTATATTGCCCCATAAATCAGTAAATACAGGATTATATTGCCTCATAACTCAGTAAATATGGGGTTACATTGTGTCCTCGTCTCCATGGCCGAATGCTTAACGATGTTGCGTTGTAAACCTTCGCCTCTCACCGCTGCAGGTTCGAATCCCACTGAGAGCTCGACTTGTAAGTGAGGAAGTGTCGATTCTTAGGATGGTGGGAGGTGTACAGTACTGGTTCTACCCAGGAAAAGTGGGTGGTCTGCCTCCATCACAAAAAAACGACCGACATGTATAACCTTGCATTTGTTGAAAATGACATAAAAACCATACAAACAAACAAAACAAACATTGTGTCATAACCTAGTATGTACATGTATTGTATTGCCTCATAACTCAGTAAATACGGGATTACATTGCCTCATAATGTAGTAAATACAGGATTATATTGTGCAGCGTTTAATGGTTGCAAATATTGTCTAATGGTGACGTGTTAGCGGAGTCGTTAAACACGATTTGCGACTGTTAAACGACAGATGTATTGTCGCAAAAGTCAGAATGTCAATACTGGTTAACAGTTTTACTCACACATTGACGCCACATTTTTGACGGTTTAATGTCACATGACAGGTTACGTACTGTTTAATGCACTATTTAATAGTTGCAAATTTTTGAATGTCAACCAATCGGATTGCAGAATTTTTTCTTGAGTGTGTTAGAATATATTTTTTATATTGATCTATTGTTGATTTTGTTAGTTTAGAACGAAATATCAGATCTGAATGTTATACATTAGAACTTACGGGTGTTGTATTTCCCATGCTGATGTATTGTATACGTATATGAAACACAGATCCTTGTAACTATGAGTCCATCCCATGTGATCATGATATCCCCACTTTCACAAAGTGAAGTGGGGGCTATGTAGGAATCGCGATGTCCATAATGTCCTGTCCATTCGCATCGCGCAACACATTTTTGTCCAGTCGCATTGCACAACAATAATTTTAATTACTTTCGTTCCTCAAACAGTTTTGGATGGGTTGTTCCCAAAATTCAAATATACATAACAAATGATCAAAAAGGAGGGGTATTCATCACCTTCAGTGATAGTTCTAGTTTTATGCTGTGCTAAGATTATTTTGATAGTTCTTTACTTTTAACACGTTCTATACTGGTGGTCAAGGAAAATGCACCAGTAGATTATATGGGTGTTACATTTTGTTGCTTAAGTAATTTATGATAAGTGCATATTTTGAAATTGTGGGATATATATTAACAAATGCAAACACCGATTGTCTCAGAATTCCTAAACATGGCATATAATGTTCAATTAAAGTCACACGGGTAGAAAACGAAAGTCACATTTTTATACCGGTTATGGCCAACCGTTTTACTGTTACTAGGAAATCATCCTGACGTTACGTTATTCCAACAAGATAAATGTTGCATTTGTTAATTAAGATCTTTCAATTTCAAAATATTTTTATTATAAATTACTTAAGCAATACAATTTAACACCCATATAATCTTCTCTTTTGTTGTCATTGACCGACATTATATTTCATTGTCAACAATTTTTTGCATATTATTTTAAAGGAACATGGCAATCTTGAATTAAGCACATGTTAAAACTGTACCTTGATGTATTTATACGTCATAGTAACTTCAAAGCTGCATGGAAATATTTAAATATAATTTCCGAATTAAAGAAATCATTTGTTCCTGCGTTATTTAATCTTGGTAGATTTCACTAAATTAATGATTCATTGTCCTTAACAATTAGCATTGTACCAAAGTACCAAAATAATTTGTTTTGAACGGTTTGAGTACATTACGTGGTCGGCATATTAACTTTCATACCCATCCATCCCCTTCTCCAAAAACGTATCTACAGTGCAAAGTTGTCATACGACCTCCAAGTATACATATGTACAGTGTAAAGTTGTTATATAACCTCCAAATATATGTATGTACAGTGTAATTACATATGTACAGTGTAAAGTTGTCATACGACCTCCAAGTATACGTATGTACAGTGCAATTACATATGTACAGTGTAAAGTTGTTATATAACCTCCAAATATATGTATGTACAGTAATTACATACGTACAGTGTAAAGTTGTTACACAACCTCCAAATATATGTATGTACAGTTTAATTACATATGTACAGTGTAAAGTTGTTATATAATTCCAAATATATGTATGTACAGTGCAATTACATATGTACAGTGTAAAGTTGTTATATAACCTCCAAATATATGTATGTACAGTGCAATTACATATGTACAGTGTAAAGTTGTTATATAACCTCCAAATATATGTATGTACAGTGTAATTACATATGTACAGTGTAAAGTTTTTATATAATACCAAATATATGTATGTACAGTGTAATATCATACGTACAGTGTAAAGTTGTTGCACAACCTCCAAATATACTTCTGTACAGTGCAAAGTTGTTACTTAATTCTTCGTTTATGAGATGTTTTAAAATGTCTGAATTCTAAGAATTTTTCATATTAGATATGAACATTGTATTATAAATATGAACATCATATTGCAACTTTTTGAATTGCTGAATTTTTGTATATAATTGTGTCTTTTTTTTTTGTATTATGTGAGCTAACTATTACTTGACATATAGTGAGATAGTAATACTTGTGAAGTAATTATTAAAGGCATTAAAATGAAAGATTGTCAAGTGAAAATACGTTTCTGTTGATTTGAATGCCATTCGAATGTGTTACATTGCAAATTGAGTGTCTAATGCTGGTATATAACCATGGTTACCGTGACGTCGTAAATAACCATGGTAACGGAGACGTATATAAGCATGGTTACTGAGATGTCGTATATAAGCATGGTTACCAAGACGTCGTATAAAACCATTGTTACTGAGACGTGGTATATAACCATGGTTACCGAGATGTCGTATATAACCATGGTTACCGAGACGTGATATATAACCATGGTTACTGAGATGTGGTATATAACCATGGTTACGGAGATGTATATAACCATGGTTACGGAGATGTCGTATATAACCATGGTTACTGAGACGTGGTATATAACCATGGTTACTGAGACGTCGTATATAACCATGGCTACTGGGACGTCGTATATAACCATGGTTACCGAGATGTCGTATATAACCATGGCTACCGAGACGTCATGCAGGCATGCAATACAGAGGATAGAAGATTCAATTGTGAACTTTGCATAAGGGAATGATGTTAGAACCAGACCTTTACAGTTTGTAGTTGAACTATTATTTGCGACAAGATGACACACCTATTGCTTGACAAGAAATCTTTGCTGAATATGACCATTAAACATTGACATGGCAATTAAACAGACATGACCATTAAACATATTGCCATTAAACAGACATGACCATTAAACATATTGCCATTAAACTAAAATGACCATTAAACAGACAATGGCCATTACATACATGACCACTAAACATTTAGTGCCATTAAACAGGCATGGTCATTCAACAGTCAAATGACCATTAAACAGTCAATGTCATTAAACACATTGCCATTAAACAGACATGGCCATTATAGATACATGGCCACTAAACATATATTACCATTAAACAGACATGGCCATTAAATAGTCAAGCCATTAAATAGACATGGCCATTAAACAATAAATGCCATTAAACATGACCATTTAACAGACCTGATCATTATACAGACATGGCTGTTATACTGACATGACCATTAAATATATATGACCATTAAGCAGACATGGCCATTATACAGACATGGCCACCAAATGGATATGGCCATTACACAGACATTGCCATTAAACAGACATGGCCATTAAATACACATGGCCATTAAACATATATTGCCATTAATCAGACCTACCTAAAACAAGAGGCCCATGCAAGAGGATGTGTCGATGCTTACTAGCTAAAGATAGTTTGCGTATAAGGGGCCATAACTATGTCAAAAATCATTCAGCTTATGTGGCGATGATATGCACAACTAGGCTTGGTACTGATCATCCCTGCCAAATTTCATTGAAATCCAGCCAGAGGTTCAGGATAACTAGTCAACAAAGTTAGTGTAATAAAACCTTTAAAGGGCCAACACTGCAGTGACATGGGAAACTAGGATTGGTACTCATAATCCCTGCAACAATATAAGGTACCTACCCAGCAAGTTTCATTCTAATATCTCATTCCTTGCTTAAGTTGTTGAGCAGCAGCTGTTTCTCTATTTTTAGAAATGGTGACCTTGACCCCAAATGCAATCCCAAGCTTCCTTTTCATATAAGGCACCTACACAAGTTTCATTCCAATATCTCATTCCCAACGAAGGTTCTCGAGTGGAAACCGTTTTTCTACTTTTAGTAACAATGACCTTGACCCCAAATGAAATCCCAAGCTTCCTTTCCATATAACACAGCAAGTTTCGTTCCAATATCTCATTCCCAACTTAAGTTATTGAGTGGAAACAGTTTTTCTATTTTTAGTGACATTGACCTCAGTGACCCCCAACTTTTGATATAAGCTACCTACACAAAAAAAAAATCAATAATATCTCATTGTCTCATTCCTCAAGTTATTCTATTTTTAGTAACAGTGACCTTGACCCCAAATGCAATCCCAAGCTTCCTTTCCATATAAGCTGCCTAGTTATTGAGCGGAAACTAAAAGTTTGACGCCGCACGCACAGCAATCTAATAACCTGGTTAAAAATTAACACGAAGGACTAGGTATATTGGGACAAAATTGGCCCCAAATATTGAAAGTTTTAATGCACAAGTTTTGAATATCTAGCTTAGCTACAAATGACTTGAATCAATATTAAAACTCATTACAAGTACGTTTGAAGGCTCTAAATGAGTTCAAGAGCCTCACAAAGAAGGCCTTTTCTTTCAAAAAATGAAGTTTTTGTTCATTTTCAGCAGTTTTCGATCAGTTTTTGGTCTTGGAAATACACAGCGCACCCTCGAGCACAGGCGATATTTTTGTTGAAACAGGTACTTTGTAGGGATACATCATCAGCCAAAAAAGTGTGTGCTCGGAGGTGAGCTCTAAATACAACAAAATTACCAAAAAATGCCATTTCTTGAGACCCTGTTAATTCTTCTTATATATTGGGGGCCAAAATACCCCCTTATCATACCGTCCTTTGTGGGGATTTTATCCCTCTGCCTCGATAAGCAGTGGCTCAGGAACTGCACAGAGCCAATCTCGTTAATACTGTTACTGTTTACTGTATCCCGGTGTTATCCAACTGACAGAGCAAATCAATGGTACCAAATTAGGAAGATGTCGAGTAACCAAAATGGAAATGTATATAAAATAAAAAAATAAAAAACAGTTTTTAATATTTTTATTAAATTCTTTTTGAACAAATTATTCAAAGTTGTGTAGCCAAATTTCATATAAACATTCTCTAAATGACACAACGATAATTTACATCTATGTACATAACAATGAAAAAAAATGGAAAGGTATATGAAACTGTACATGGTTTTGAGTTGTGGCATTGTTCCTGAACATGAGCATGGTTTCTATTGGGTAAAAACACCCATATGCATTAGGTTTTTGAAAATGTAAGACTTGAATGAACAGCGAGATTTAGATTAAAATTAAAGAATTTTCAATGAGTAATGAGTAAATTTTAATGTAAAACTGCAGTTTTAACGAGAAGAGAGGCAAGTTGTGAAAACTTACATTTCAATGAAAACTTACGATTTAAATATAATTGTGAAAGTGATGGTACAGACATGAACACAGTTGTACATGGCTTGAGTACAGACATGAACACAGTCATAACCTATGAAAATATAGGTGGTTTACAGTACAAACATGTAATGTACATGATTGTGAAAAATGTACATAACAGCAAGATATACAAATGAAAATGGTTTAATGTATGAGCATGGTTTTGGGTATGAACATGTACATGGTTGAAGCTATGAATATGGTTTAATGTATGAACATGGTTTTAAGCTATGAACATGTACACAGTTTAAGGTATAAATATGTACATGGTTTAAGGTATGAACATGTAAACAGTTTGTATGAACATGTACATGGTTTAAGTTATGAACATGTACATGGTTTAATGTATGAACATGTACATGGTTTAATGTATAAATATGAACATGGTTTAAGGTACGAACATGTACACGGTTTAAGCTATGAACATGTACATGGTTAAACTATAAATATGTACATTGTTTAAGGTATGAACATGTACACGGTTTAAGGTATGAACATGTATATGGTGTAAGCTATGAACATGTACATGATTTATAGTATAAACATGTACACGGTTTAAGGTATGAACATGTACATGGTTTAAGGTATGTACCTTGTTTATGTTATGAACCTGTACATGGTTTAACTTTAAGGTATGAACAGGTCATGATGGTTTAAGGTATTAACATGTACACGTTTTTATGTACATACCCGTCTACATCTGCGTTTCCAAACTAAAGAATTTAAACTCACATAAACAAGCTGACATGGAGTTCTAATGACATGGTTATACAAATGGAAATCTCAAGCGAAATGCAAAAGTTGTATACAGCAAAAATGTGGAAAACAATGGATACCTATAACTGGACCTGCAAAACTAATGTTATTTATCAACACTTTAAAGATGAAAGCAAACTTTGCATAAAATGTAAGAAAAAAACAAGAATATATTTTTTCTTCACCTTTTTATATATAATAGGCAAAATAATTCCATACTGGTACTTGAATCATTATATAACACTTGAAGTTAGACAATTAATTCTTACTTTTTAATTTAGTTTAAATTTGTTTATTTTACATAGATAATAACAAAAGTTCTATGAACTTATTTTAATCACTCTCGATGTCTTCCTGGGTAGAACCAGTACTAAGCAAATGCAGAACATCGGGCTTGATGTGGAGGCTTCGAGGTCTGATTTTAAACTGACATAATTAGAACTATCACTGAAGGGATGAATTCCCCCGCTTTTTTTATTCCAAGTCCGACAAAGGGCCATAATTCTGTAATAAATTAGGCAATCAACCATGGGTGATGTAAAGGGACATAAGGTCATCAATTGTTATGAGTATATGAAGTTTGGGAACAACCCATTTAAACCGTACGAGAAATGCTAGTAATAAGTGTTACGGGACGTGACGTGACGGGACAAAAATGTGTTCCGTGATGGCATGAGACGCGTGATGTTACGGACAACAAGTTTCCTATATATCCATCACTTCACTTTGGAAAGCGGGGGTACTTTGTGAAAGCGGAGGTATAATTATGATGGTATTTTTTGTTCTAAAGAGCCTAACCATAATGAATGAGGAAAGCAAACTTACCCCTTATTTACAAGTTAATTTATTTGGCACAGTAATATGTGCTATCCTAGGTAACTCCCCAGGCTTATTTTATCATGTCGATCTGCGTAATTCTGCCGAGACACAGGGTGCCTGAGACATAACCTTATCTCAGAAGTTACGTTCCTATCAAGTCCGGGTATATTTGATGACGTCTGGGTATTTTTTAACGAAAAAATGGGAAAAAAATGGGGAAAAAAAGTTAAATTAAATGTTTTTTAACGATCAACATGATAATATTTGAATTCAATATAGATTTTGAATGGAAATGGGTGTAAATAGAGAATATCATGTTACTGCCTGATCATATCCAGTTTATCCGCTCGATTTGTATGTGAGAAAGTGTCGATTCTTACGGATGGCGGGAGGTGTACAGTACTGGTTCTACCCAGGTAAAGTGGGTGATCTGCCTCCACAACAACAAAAATCGACCATCATTTATAACCTTACATGTGTTGAAAATGACGTAAAACACAATACAAACAAAATAAACAAAAAATTATCAGGTTAACATCTTATATTCGACTAGAAAGAGCCTGATGGAACCCCTTTAAATTTCATACAACCTATATTTATTAAACAAATTGTTTAAAAACTTAAATAATTTTTAAAAATATAATATTTTTATCTTTTAAAACGGTATACATTTTATAGCAACCTAATTTTATTTATGCTGATAAACAGTTTTACATATACACATTTACTGACATACCAAAGCTTAAATTCACTCTGCATTATGTCTTTGTTAAACTCAGACATAAAATTAAAAAATAAAATTGCAAAGAGGAATTGAACAAGCAAATATAAACTACAACTGCACACAGCAAACAATGCTGTCAGAAACACTCGTAAATGAAAACATCACCCTGAGAAAATTTACAACTAATTTGAAATAAATACTCGAAAAGGTTTTCATGAACATTTTTACAAGCAGCTATTACATAACTGTAATACATGAAATGAAAGTTTACATTCAAAACTAGGCACAAAAGAAACTGTTTAAAGGCAGCCATGACAAGCTGTCGAGGCATGGCGGATAGTTGTTCTTTTTTTTATTACATTTCTATGGGTGGAAAACAGGATCAATAAATAGAGATTATTTTTCAATAAAGAAGAAATCAAAATCAATAAATAGAGATTATTTAACTGCTTGGATCAATTATAGGGAAATCCTTCACGAGATGGTAGGCGAGTAGTTCTTTTCACGAACAAGTGTATGCGCGAGTGAATGTAAAAACAAAACACGTCTACCATCGAGTGAAGGATGTCCCAATAATCCAAACCCAGCAGGTAAATAATCTATTTATTACATTTTAAATCAGTTTATGTATGATTTTAACCAAACTTATTCGCTTTGTTGAACATTATCGGAGGATGACGTCGACGTCAACACCACTATTGAAATCAAAACTCAACGTCACGGTTAGTTATTTCCGTGTTCAGAATTAGTTATTAATATTTAACGATTATGAATATTCTTTCACTGAGAAATCCCAATCTTTCACCCATAGAATATTAATAACCAACTTGGAGCACAAAAATAACCAACAGTGACATTGAGTCAGGTCTTCAATAAAGCGTTGAAACTACAATGTTCAGGGTGTCGGAGGTTTCTATATTATAATGATTATGTCAAACTACAAATGTTCATGGTGACACAGGCTTGCATCCATATGCTTAAAGCACAACTGAAATGCCATTCCCTCAAACTTTGTAGAAACAGAAGATGGGGTTTATAACATTTTTTCAAGAAATAAATGCTAAAAGAAGACCCAACTGAACTCTTTTTGAAGCAGAACTCTCTATCCATCTTTAAAAGTAAACAGTAAGTCAAGTAAATACGGATCACTGAATGCAGCCGACGAAATGTTTTGTGCAATCTTTGTCTCTCGCAACAACCATGTCTACCAAATATTAATTTGTTTGCAGGTAAGGCAAAACAAGACTAGATAGGATACGTGTAGCACATGTATAACTGATCATACTGGTAATAACTACTGTTTGGGGCACCTGATTCTGCCAAAAGTTTCTGCTTTATTCAGATACGATTTAACAATTTCCTAAATAAGTTATATTTCAGTGAAACAGGTTTTAGTGGTAAATACAAATACCTTACTTTTTGAAATCGGTTGAGCAATAAAAATTCCACATGCCAAAGTTTTTGATTCATTGCAAATTCATCTCCATCAAAATATTAGAAACATATTTATTTTTTATAAGAATTTCTATCCAAAAAATGGTTTTAAAGTCTTGAATAAATCTAAATTCTATATAAAGATACCCTGAAAGTTTTATCGGAAAATATTTAAGCTAACTGACTTATTGGAGATTTTCTCATTTTCTGCAGTCCCAGTTTACATGTGAACAGCATCGTTTTTAGCTGTACTGAAATGAATTTTTAAGGCGCACCAACACATGAAAGGTTATATGGCGCCTAACAGGAATGAACATGCCAGGCTCATCCTCCATGTACATCGAGATAAAATATGGAGAACGGGCCTAGAACCTTTCATCCTGAACTGCAGAGTTGCTGCAAATTCTATTGGAGACGCTCCATTAACGCTGGAGCCACGTTATAGTTTTTCTGCCACTGCTCTAGTGATATGAGCGAGATGGCACCTGAAACTATGCAGGGGTCATGATGAAGACCTTTAATGAGCATGAACAAAAAATAAAACGAACATGAATTTGGGGGTGGGGGGGGGGTTCTACCCTTCTGCCTTCCCGTCCTACGGGATCCGCAGTGGCCCTATTCTTTGCCCCGTAACCAAACGGGGCCCCGGAACCACACGAGTGTTTTTAGCTGTAAAAGATTTATTTCTCATCCAATTTTCAAAACTAAGGTATGTTTTTATTTACCACTAAAAACTCAAGTTCCCACAATATATACCAATTTATGTCAAGTTTTGTCAAAATTATTCATGAAAAGGCTATCAATCTTTTGGCTGAAACAGCACCCCAACAATAATTGTATTCAGCTGGCGACTATTTTATGAAATATTCAAATAAAATTGGTCGATCTAATGGTAATCTACAGTCGATTTTTTTTACATCCACCAGGAAAGGTAATAAAACACAATGAAAATGACAATACATAAACATGAAACTTGTTTGTATATTACTGAATGGAAAAACAAACAACCCACACAACTATTTTAAAGCTAATTATAGTTCAATGTCAACTCATTAGGACTATAGAGCACCTGATATTATAATGCATTACTAAAATGGATGACATTTTTACATTTGTTCACCAGACAAGGCGATTCACGTAAATACGCGAATACCCATGGTATTACAGCTTAGGCCATTTTGTATTGCACAGTTATATCCTAAATTTCCACAAACAGCTAAAACAGTCTATTAAATCATTTTAGAATTATTTTATTATTAGAATTTTGTGTTTCTGAATTTCAAGAACCTCATTGCTCACTGTCAAGTAAAACCTCAATGTGTTCTGAGAATGCAACAAGTTTTAAATTAACTGGTCAATTTTTATTACTGAACCAATCAGAATGCTTCTTTCATATTTTCATTTGGTTGTTTCTATCATGACATCACTTTCTGGTATTATGACATCACATCCTGGTATTATGACATCATGTCATGGCATTATGATGCAACTCAGTGTGTTTTGAGAGCTTTTAAATTTCTGTGAGAAACAGATTAAGAGCAGTAATGATTTTCTTGAAACCAAGAACTATAAAATTCTGAATATAGAATAATTCTAAAATGATTTAATAGACTGTTCTAAATGGTCAAAACAATTAAGCTAATGATTCAAACCTTCTACACAGCGAAAAAAATAAAATACATACATCACATTATAACATTTCATAAAGTCACGCAATTCATAAATTCACATGTTTAATTATTCAGTTTCTCTCCAACTATTGCAATGTCCATTGTTATTAATACTTCACAAATTAACAGACTCACGACTCTAATTTTCTCTCCCTAAGGTGAAGTGAAATGACAGGTTCTGTTGGCGGCGATTGCTAACGAAGCCTGTACTCTGATAAAAAATAATCTATATGCTAAAACGAAAAGGAAACCTTGAGCGGTGAATGTGAAACTAGTTTAACCCTTAATCCGCTAAGCACAACTATAATAGCCTTTGCGTCCGTTGTAAACCCTGGTCAGCCATAAACCCAGATCAGCCTTTACATTGTCTGGCTGTTGATCAGTCATTTTCACCCAAAACACTCCTGTCACATAAATGGAATGGTCTTAATTCAAAGAAAAAATAGTCCATTATGTATATGTACGGTTAACTGTATGTTTCAGGAGATTGTTATGTAATTATTTACTCCAGGTCAGAGGTACGACAGTTTTACATTATTGTACTAGTGGCCTGGTGGCCTACACAAGTGTAGAAAGAATGGTTAATGACTCTCTTTAACCCTTAACCCACTACAGATAAATAATGGGACTGTTCTTTCTTTGAATTAAGACCATTCTATTTATGTGACAAAGTGGTTTTTTGGGGAAAATGACTGAACAGCACAGCTACTCGCAGACTGATCTGGGTTTACGATGGACGCAAAGGCTATTATAGTTGTGCTTAGCGGATTAAGGGTTAAACTAGTTTCACATTCACCGCTCAAGGTTTCCTTTCCGTTTTAGCATATAGATTATTTTTTATCAGTGCTTAATCGGTTCATGCTTAATCGGATTATGTCCCCTTTTGTGTATTCAATACTGAGATTGTGTTTTTAAGATAAAAATTAGAACTCAAATAATCCTGAATAATTTTATATGCAACTTCCAGTTTATTTTGTTTACACTTTTATCTATCCAGTGCTATCCTTGACTAATACATTCTTGGTAGATATGTGAATTAATCAATACATACATGACCTTAAGCATGTTGAGTATGAAAAATTGAGTATTGATCAATACACATTTTTATCAAGTTAGTATTCAAGTGTATCACCATCTAGATAAATGTGTAAACATATTAAACTGGAAGTTGCATACAAAACTATGATTATGCGAGTTCTAATTATTATTTTTTAAATGCAATTTCAATGGACTTTACACATAAGGGGGAATTATACATAATAAACAACAGTACATTATCTTAAGTTAGAATATTTCTTAAACCCAGAATCCCTTAATACATTTTTGTTGTAACTTTTCCCTGAATACCCATCTACTGTGGGTTAGACATGCATATCTAACCAGAGTTCAGGCTTTTGGGTTATTAAGTATAATTGCATACTAAATCCCATGCAATGTTAGATATTATAGAGATGTGTAAAAATTCCAAACCCTTCAGTTTTTGAGATTGCAAAATTAAAAAAATTCTAACTTCAGCAATATGCTTTTGTGCTCATTTTGCTTATTTTTTTCTAGTTATCCAATAACTATTTGTCTTTATTAGAGAATTAAGTTACGATTTTGAAAATAAATTGAGAATGCTGATAAATTTGAGCCTACTATTTGCGCTAAAAAGTTAAGTACACCTCCGTTCTTATTGACACTAGACAGTGGTCACTATACATTTTTTCTGGTCTTCTTCTGTGTCTATTTGTTCCAGTGAAGAATTCAACAACTGCTGACGACGCGCTAGTAACATTTCCGTTTTTGTTGCATGATGGGTAAGAGTCTGCTTCACAGATTTATTTAAAATGTTCGACTGGTTCATATTTTCATTTGCACTATTCTGTTCAGTTCTAATACTCCCATTCAACTGGTTTGTATTCACTGACAATGCATCGCCATTTTGAAGTTTTGTCGGCGATCTTTTTGAGTCGGGACTTTGTGGCATATTGCTATTATAGATTATGCTGTTGTTCACAGTGTTACTTCCATCCTCAACATTTTGAAAAGTTTGAGAACCAGACTTTGTAATGTAAGAAGCTTCACTACTACACAGAGAATCTTCGTCAGACTTGTCAATATCAATTAAATCTTCCGCACTTTTCTTCAGACTTGATGTCGAAGAATTTATATTTTGACAAAGTTGCTCCTTGCATTCTACAGCACTTTTAACTTTGATACTTTTGTTTGATTTTGCATCCTTTTTGCTCGCTTTGAGTTCAGATTTGTTCATTTTAGCCTCGGCTTTTAGTTGCTTTGCCTCGACTTTCAGTTCAGCTTTGATTAACTTTGCTTCTGCTTTTAATTCAGCCTTACTTGCTTTAATCTCAGATTTGTTCATTTTTAAATCCTTTTTGCTCAATTTAACACTTTCGTTCATTTTCTTCAGATCTTTGTCCGACACTGAAAAGGATTTGTTCATTTTCGTTTCTTTTTCCTTTTCTTTCTTACTTAGCTCGTTCAGTTTTTTAATATCTTTATCCGATACGGAGAAAGACTTGCTCTGCTTCTCCGATTTTTTCAACCCAAACACTTTACTAACAACGTTTTTGATTGGAAGAAAACTCGAAGACCCCTTGAAACTTTTCTTTTTCGACTTCGTCATCATGCCTGTATCAGATGCCCTCATTCTGTCGTCGCGTCTTATCCACACTTCTGTGTCGTCATTTTCCGAGTCGTACTGAGATGTGCTCATCAAACACTCGTTTGAACGCCGCATGGTAAAATTCAAACTCTCAGCACGCTTTTTCAAAGGCAGTGTACGACTCGTCTCGTCTGCATTAGGAAGCATGGAAAAGTCGTTGTGACACTTCTTCTTATTCCACGTCCCAGAATTAATCCGTCCAAATTCCAATTCAATTTCGCTCATACTCCCACTTTTGCTTAGGCGTTTGGCCGGCGACTCGGATAAATCCATCTTACTTAGGTCTACATCGTCACCGTAAAAACTCTCCTTCTTGTTCTTATTTTCTTCGATACTTCGCGACATAACTTCGATAGATTTTTCCACACTGGAAGCCCATGCATCGTCAAGGCTATACTCCACACCGATCTCAAATTCAGTATCGTTTCTATATGTCTTATCTAGATCAACAGAAGGTTTAGTTTTATTTAATTCACTCTTGTCATCAGATTTTAATTTACCTTTCTTGACATCATGGTTTGGAACTTGACTATGATCATTGGTCGCGCTAAGTTTATCATAAGTCGAACTGCGACTTATTCCGTCTATAGACGACTCGCTGAGAATGACAGTGTTTCTATTTATAGATGGACGCTGGGACGAGTCTGGTTTTATGGTTTCTTGGGTTGTATCTTGCTTTGATTTAACTTTTGATTTGGCAACGGGTAATTTCGAACCTGTTTTTTGTTTGGATTCAGTTTTATCTTCTTTTTTCCACAGACCTGACAGTTTACTTGCTACCAAGTTTTTGCCTACCTGCTTTTTGTTTGTATCATTGTTTTTTGCCGTTATACTTCCATTCGACCCTTTACGGCTGTTGTTCATATTTACTGGGGTCGAAGGTCGTGACCCTCGTAAACTATTGCTGCTTTGAGATTGCTTCACATCGCTTTTACTGTCAAACTTTTTTAAACTTGAATTAGAACCAGTCTTTTTTAGGCCACTCCCGCTGTTGGATTTAACCAATGCTGGTCCACTGTTTGACTTTAGAAGTTGTTCCGGCTTCACGTTGGCTTTTCTCAAATTTCCACCACTCCCTGATTTATACAACAGAGCTTTACTTGGACTGGGTATCTTTGTACTTGGGCTTAGACTGCTATTCAAATTTTTCTTAGAATTCGTCAGTTGAGTAGTACCCAATGATCGACGCAGCTTTTTACCTTTCTTTTTCTCCACGCCGTCTTGTTCAGCTAAAAGGTTGTAAGCAGTGAGGGTCTTGCTCCACGAGTCTGGTGGACTGTCGCTCGAAGCAGTCGAGAAATTGTTACTGTTATTTGATGATCCGGAAGAATTGCGATTACTGAGAGACGAATCGCTGTTTTTCTTTTGCCTCATTTTAACACCATTTTCCTTATTCTTTTCTTCTGGTGAAATAACGGGTGCATTTTTGTTCGTCGATTCTTTTATAAAGGTCCCTTGCTTAGATAAATACTTTGGCTTATCTTTATCTACAGCTTCTATGACTTCTGCATTTGCTCGTAGGTTAGACTTTGATGGTGTCTTTGTTGGAGTGGTGTTACTTGAACCATACCCACTTTTCGGAGCGGAAGAATTTCTAGGACTTTGCGATTTTTGATCCAATGAGGAACTGCGCTGTGGCGGCGATGGTTTATTTGGCTTTTGCTTCAAAGCTGGATTTGACTTAACAGGGGTGCTGCAGGCCTGCGGCACTGTCCGTAATGATTTTTTATTTGACGGTGCACCAGGTACAGTTCTTGGCGATATCTTCCCCACTCCACCAGGCGTCTGAGGTCTTATTTTTCCTAGAGTTTCTGATTTTGCTGCCGACGCAGAAACCGACGATGAAGAGGCAGATGACACTGGCTTGTTGCTATATAAGGGTTTACGTCTACCACGTACACCTCGTGGGTCATTTTCGTCTACCGGAACCTCTTTTTTCTCTCCAGGTTTCATAATTCTTGGCCGTCGAATCATTGATGGACTGCTACCAGCTGTGTTTGTTTTGTCGGAATACTCACTCGTCCTGTCTGAACTAATGGACCATGTGACGGAAGCTTCTGATGCAGTATCCGACATGTAACCATTAGACACCAGTGACAGAGTCTCGTGTTCAATAAAATGATCTTCGTCAACTGTACTTCCTGAAACTCCCATTCTGCTGATGACCATTTCTGATACCACAATACTTGCGTTCACAGCAAGGGCTCTCTCATCCTCCGAGGTGATACTAGAAGCCATGGCAACCCTTGCACCTTTCTGACCACTCTCTGTAAGTGTCGTGTTCCCCGACTTGGGCCCATATCTGTCAGTCAGTGTGGTATCGCGGCTTGACATTACCATCTCACCCTCACCACCCTCACCGTCAATTCTGTAACTCCCTACCAATGAATCATTCAGAATATCATCATCTGTATCTGGGGCCATGCTGCTGGGGAATGACTGCTTGCTGATACTTTCAACACTTATTTCAGTCGCCCCGCTACACATCATGAAGAAATTCTGCTCGTCAGTCGGCGACTCGTTTTTCTCATTTTCATGTTCGTCAGACTTTTCAACACTTCTGTTCAGTTCTCGGACCTTTTCTTCTATGGAGCGAGCTAGGTTTTGTGACTCCGATATAATTTCCTGTCTCTGCTGTTCCACCACGTCCATGACGATTCTTCCATCTGCATTTGTTCTCGGCAAGGAATCGTACAAACTGACTCTTTGGACATTTTTGTCGCCCTGTACCAATTGGTTAGACTCATCTTTGTACTGTTTCAGAAATATTTTTTCACTATCTTGTGACTTGGATCTACTGCAAGGTCGACCTTTAGCATCCATTGTCGGTTTGCGAAATATTTCATCGCAGGATTTGTGTGGCTGCTGTCGCCAATCTGAATATCGCGAGTCATGCGACCCAGTCTGCTCTAGTTCATCAGCCGAAGAATAATTCCTGGCAGAGGATCTGTGATTCATATTCCCGCCAAACGATATCCCACTATCACTCCCCCTAGACTTCCTGCCAGACGGTTCCCCTCTTGAGCTACGGTGCCTCTCGTCTCGACTTGGACGCGTTCTTGGCGGAAGAGCTGAGCTGATGCAATCTTCCAGAAGAGCCAGATCGTCCGGATCATCATCTTCATCTGAGTGGATGCTTAGCGAACTAAGAGAACTATTCCTAGAAAAGCAGATTGGAGTGTGTTCCACTTTGTAACCAGATTTCTGGTCTTTCGCAGCATTTTTGGTAACAATCTCAATATTGTGTCTGTCTTCAGGTACTGTGGGGTTTTGCTTCAATGGATTTGTATCATCGTCGTGAATGGAGCTGAGTGATGAACTGCGGGAAAAGCAAATTGGAGTGTCTTCCACCCCAAAATTCTTCACTTCATCTTCCGAACGTCTGATTGGTTGATGCTCATCATGAATGGACTGATCTTCACTTGACTGACCAATCACATGTCTTTCTAACTCCTTCCCTGAATGGCTGCTAAAAACAGAAGATCTAGAATCAGATCTCACTGGTTCATTAATCGCACTATCAGTGTCTTTTTTCTCATCATCTTCTTTAATGATATCATTTTCTTTATCAGATTTCATAATCTGATTTGCCAAAGCTTTGATTTGCTGCGATACTTCATTTCTGCTATCGTCTTCTGTCAAGATACTGAGTCCGCTGAGAGATTCATTGCAGGAGAACGACTGCGGCGTTCCTTCTGTCTGATATACTCTCATGGAACCACTGGCACCAAACTCGGACTGCAGAAAAACGGAATCGTTTGACGTGCCGTAAGTCGCGGTAAGACTAGCGTTTGTTGCGTAACTGGAATTACCCTCAGTCGTGCTCACCGTCTTGTTTCTGGACTGTTGATTTTTGATGTCGCCATACACCGAGACAGAATCAATGGTTAAATCGCTGAGAGACGTAGCCCCAGACATATTTGGTGTATCCTCCACGGCAAACGTTCGCACCTGGTCTATTCCATCACTCGTATTTTGAAGGTTCTGCAAATTATTTGAGTTGTGAGCTAAACTTGATGTCCTTTGTGGCTGAAACTTGGAAGGTATTTTCGAAGTTTTTGTCTTGTTTTCATGGGAAGAGTTCTCGAAACGAAACCCGCCCTTCCCCTCCGCACCTTCCGGATTGCGATCCATGGACCGTCGAGATTTTTCGGATTTTCCCGGTGGCATGGCAGACTGCATGATCTCCGACAGCAAATCTTCGCTTTCTTCCATTAATGAACTGTTATCAGAGTTGCAGTCATCAACGGCTTGGTATGCAGTAGGCATTGGTTGAGAATCTAGCGTATTCCTTTCATCGAAGTTAGCATTGAGACTGCTCAGGTCGCTAAAAGACCCCGTTGTAGAGAAATTCAGTGGAGTGCCTTCAGTCGCGAAAGTTTTCATGACATCGTCGCCATCATCAAAATTATTTGCTAAAGAGCTCAGATTGCCAAGCAACTGTGGGTTAAATCGATGCAGGTTTGTCTGAGGTTTTGGCGAAGGTAGATTTGAACCATTAAGGGGCGTACCCTCAGTCGCGTAAGATGTTATGTAATCTGTGTTAATATCTAATGGAGGCGGTACTGATATCTGGCGCGAAGCGATACTATTCTGCACATTTCTGGCAAGAGGGACAGATTTCTGAATACCATTACCCTGGTTTTTGTTTTGCGCAGCATGGAAGTTTTGAGGGTTGCTCTGGTTTGGCTGTTGTGTTTTCTTACTTCTATCCATCTTGGGAGATCCAAGAGCTGAGCCCGTAAATGGTGTATCTTCTGTGTTAAAACATTTCACAGAGTCTGAATCCGTCTCTATGTCAACATTGAGATTTCTGGCCCTGCCCATTTTTGGTGAGCCAGGGACAGAACCGCTGAAAGGTGTATCTTCTGTGGCGAAGGACGTGACACTATCCTGATTCATGTCCTGGGGTACACATCCACCAGTAAATTTACGGTCATTTCTCGGTGAAGCTGGGATGGAGCCTGAGAATGGGGTGTCTTCAGTGGCGTACGTCGTGCAACCTTCGTCCTGATCAAAGCTTGGTAGATTTTCGGCTTTCTGGAGAATTAAAGCATCCGGTTTTGAGCCGGTTCTGTTCACTGGTAGTTTCTGTTTGACCTGAGATCTGCTGATAACCGACTGAGCATTTGACACGTTAAAGGGTGTATCTTCATCAGCATATGACCTTACAGAGTCTATGCTTAAGTCGAGTGGTGCCGTCTGCTCTACCAGTCGGCTTACAAGGCGGTGCTGCGTCGGTACCGGAATATGTGATCTCTGTTTATTTACAGGGGAATTACCACTCCCTGACTCGTCAACTTTCTGTTTTTGTTGATCGTGCGAGTTGGTAACCGGAGTGGACATTTTCAAACTTCTTTTTGCGGAAGAGGATGCAGACGACATTTTTCCAGGAGACTCAGACTGGGTTTTAGCCGGAGTTTTGGATCTGGAACTCGAACCACTGTCTGTTTTACTGGAGTTTCCGGATTTTCTTTTTATAGCGTTGTCTGAAGAGCTCTTGCGCATCTTTCTCGAGCTGTTTGGCATGGCAGAGCTGATGACATTGGCAAGCAAATCGTCCTCACCTTCAGAAACATCCGACACAGAAGAATTGCCCTTATCCTCTACATAGTCCATGCTTACATCGCTCTCGCCCTTCTTTAGCACTGTAAATCGATTAGATTCATTTTGCCCTTGAAATTGTGATGTTGCATTTTGACCTTGAAATCGAGTCGATTCGTTTTGACTTTGATATCGTGTTGGTTCATGTTGATCTTGAAATCGGGAAGATTCATGTTGACCTTGAAATCGAGTCGTATCATTCCGACTGGAACTGCTGTGCTGAGATCTATTTGGGTTTGAATTTGAGCTACTGCTGCTATTTATAGACTTTTTCGCCTTCTGATCGTCCTGGTTGCCATGGTTACTACTGCCACGAAGCCCTCTACTGCCTGGTGTCTCCAGGACAGTTTTATCATTTATTTCATAGTTATCCAGTGTGATTCCGCTCAGCTGACTCATGTTGTCGGAAAACACTGGTGGCGTTCCCTCATCAGCGTACACGACCGGTGCCTCAGATTTACCAATAGACTCATTGTCCATGTCAATATGACGATTAATATTTGCAACAAATCTGCTCAGTGGGTTGACTCTTTGAGCATCTACTCTTTGAGCATCTTCACTGGCTTTATTTGTGAACTGTTTAGGTGGGAAAAGTTCTTGTTTAGGTGGTTTCTTGCTTTGGAATCTTTCTGGAGATTTTGTACGTCTTGGACTCGAGGGCATGCTCTCACTTGGCGAGTCGGGCAATTCGCTCGGCGATACGACTTCACTTGCACGTCGACTGTACTCGCTAAATACTGAACTGTGAACGGACTGGGTATCAAAACTGCTTAGAGACCCGAGAGATGTGCAGCGAGAGAACATCATCGGGGTTTCCTGAACTTGCTCCTTATCGTCAAACGTGACTGTCTTGTGTTCTTTTTCAATGCTGTCGGTTACGTCTCTTTGGCTTACGTTGCTGCTTTCATTCTTCTGTCGGAAGGTATTTGGTGTCATTGGTGGTGGTGGCATTTTTACAATACTATTATTCATGTCCTCTGATTCTTCAATGCTCTGTAGCGGACCTCCGGGGCGCTTTTCCTGTCTGTCTGTTGCTTCACTACTGTGCAAGCTGCTGAGTGAACTCACGCGGGAGAAACATGTCGGAGTACCTTCCTCGCAGTAGGTCTTCATCTGGTCCATCGGAGCATCATCGCTACGTGTATCATGGAACGAACGCTCTTGGTGTTCCTCGTTTGAGGTACTATCAGAACCTTGAGAGGTGCGCTCAAATTTCAGGTGGTAGTTGGATATCACGGTTGTGGCTGTCTGCAGGTCGGTTGTTTGGCTCCCGGAACGGCTGCTCTTGTCACCATCATACCGTTGACCTTGTGACTGACCTTGACCGTTGCCACCTGGCTCCTCACTTTCACCGTATTTCGAGCTGAAGTTCTGAATCTCGTCGCCGTCATAATCTCGCTCGCTGTGCGGACACGCTTGTTCAGCTTCTTCGAGTATTTTCACCGCTGTGCTTAAATCGGTCAGCGATGTTGCCGTGCTGAGATATGGCGTGTCTTCAGTGCAGAAGGTCGTCACCTGGTCGTGCTCTATTGCCTGCTCCAGTTGATCGTTGTAACGTCGAGCCTCCTCTAATTTGCAATCTGCGCAGTCAGGATCAGGTTCCTCATACCTTGCTCTGTAATTAACTTGCTGGTCGGAGTATTGTTCGGCATTATATTCGGCGCCGTACCTAGCACTATAGTCCGTCAACTGGTCGGGTGCATCGAGGTCAGTCTCTGCATAGGCACTATTGTACTGGAACCTATTGTTCACCATCTGTCGATTCATTAACACATTTTTGGCGGCACAATTGTACTGATTATGGACATTTGGAACCTTCTGCTGATTGCCTACAAAATTGCCGACCACTGGCGGAGGTGGAGGTGGCATAAGATTTGAGGCGTTCTGCATGCTGTTTTCCCGATATTGCAAACTATAATCCAAAGGTTTTTCATCCTCTTCATTCTGTCTTTGGTCATTGTGTGACTGGTCATGAAAGTTAGGGTTAAACTGGTTTCGGGCATTGTGAGCATTGTTCAGCATGATTCTATGGAACAATGCAGCCTGCTGCGCAGTTAACATATTATTTGGTAGATTGGGATGCTGATGGTGTTGTTGCTGTTGCTGCTGATGATGCTGGGATCTCATGTGAGAAACAGGAAGTGGTTGTTTGAAAACAGCTGAGTCACCATCATGTGACTGCTGTCCCTCTATACCAGCATGCATTGCAACTTCCTGCATGACTTGCAATATTCTGCTGTTAGGTGGACCTAGAGGATTTCTCTCACATCGCCCATCTGCGTTGAACCGTTTTGGTGGCTGAAGTGGTGCGTCTTTATTTCTGTCCAGACTACCGCCCATGTTTGCCTGTGCTCTGGTAGTTCTGTTGCCTGAATTTGTCCGTGACCGATCATGAGAAATGTCCGAGTGTGTGCTACCCACACTGTCTTGACTACCCGATCGCGATACCCGCTGCTCAACTTTCAACTGATTCTCGATGGACAAAGAGTTATCACCACTTTGACTTCGAGGCAAAATCTGCCCTCTCATTATTGATCTACGATGTTCATTTTCAGCCAATGGATACACTGGGTAAACAAAATGTCCGCTTTCAAGTTCAGTTTTCTTACTTTCTATGGGACTGTCTCTGGGGCTTTCAACATTTTCACAAGTTTCCGACAAGTTCTGATCTATCTCTGACTCTAGTGCTCTCTGTTTTCTCACGTGTAGGGTGGGTCTGTTGCCACTGGCTTGTTTGTTATGCTCCATGTTTTTCATGGCTGGCCTGGCCGCGAGAAGATTTTTCAAAGCGGCACTACTTCCCATTGATATCATTTTATGCTTCGAGTTGATGAGGTTACGCAGCATGTTCACAGCCTGCATTTCCCATAATGCTTGCTGGTCTTCTGCACACCGCGCTGATAAATTCCACAATGTCCCACACGCGTTACTCACTATAGTCAAACTTGGCGATCTTAAGTGTTTCAACAGTATTTGCAAACATCCATGTTGCCGTAAAACCTTACGATAATCCTCGCGCACTGCGATGTGGCTTGAAACATTTCTTAAAATCCCTCCGCCATTTTCTATGATTGCCGTCGTCTTGGACGGACTTTTGTAAGTCAGGGAATTAATGAGAAACTCCAAAGCACCGTTCACCGCACAAATGTCTGCCTTATTTTCGCTGCAATGTGCTGATAAATTCCACAGTGCACTAAGAATACTTTTCAAAGTCGTTTCCTTGCTGACCCTCATTGCCGCCTGCATGAGCGATGTCACGGCGCCAACTGCACGTAGCGTCTTTTTGCTCGCTAAATCCGCCTTCCAGGATAAGTTACGTAACACGCTTGCTGCGACCTGACATAATTCCTCATTTGAGCTAAACAGCTGCATGACTAAGGCTTCCATACTGTTCTTCATGGAGCACAACAAGGCTTTATTCGTGCCATCACCGAACGTTAGATTGGTAAGGGCCATGCACGCGTAACGACGCATCGTGATGTTGTATTGCTCCGTCGTGTCACTGTGTACCTCGTTGTCCACCTGCAGTAGTTCAGCTATCGCGTGGAGACCACCTGCAGAGAGAAGAAAAATTGATATATTCACGTTTAAAAATTGTGACTCAATATTTTTTCACTTTCTAAATGCAGTAAAATTTTCACAACCATCATTATTTTATCGCCATTTTTTCCTCCCTAATTTTACTCCAGCAATTAAATGTCTACTTCCTATTAATGTATTGTTTCCTCAACAAGGTGGCAAGAAATTAAGAGCCTGTTTAAAGGAACTTTTTGACTAGAAAGAAATCCCATTGAATTACTCTTAGTGACGGATACTTTACATAATTTTAATAATTACTTTAAGACAAGGCTTTTTTACCTCGTATAACAGAAGCCTGTAAAAGGCCTCTTCCCAATTGAAAACTTTTTTTCCCCCAATTAATCAGAAAGCAGCAGTCTCTCAGAATGCGAGAAAAAACATTAATCCTGTAATGCGTTTTTGTATTTTGAGTTACTTCTGACTGAGAAGTCAGTATTTATAATAAATAATGGATACAAATATAAATGTAGCATAGTATTGTCATATATACTTATTTGATGAAATCTTACATCTTTCCCAAAATGAGAAATAAGCTTGTTTTTTCCCAAAATGGACAGGCCTGGGCCTCTTCCCAATTTTGTGGGAAAATGCCCTGTAGACTAAAGAATTTTGAAAGTAGTCTTACTAAATGTCGAAACACACAAATATATTTGATTATTTTCAAACTTACAAAGCGTACAGATTGGTCTCCAGCATCTGTTACTAACCCGCCAAACAATGGCATATTACGCTACAACAGCCCGCCAAACAATGGCATATTACGCTACAACAGCCCGCCAAACAATGGCATATCACGCTACAACAGCCCGCCAAACAATGGCATATTACGCTACAACAGCCCGCCAAACAATGGCATATTACGCTACAACAGCCAGCCAAACAATGGCATATTACGCTACAACAGCCCGACAAACAATGGCATATTACGCTACAACAGTCCGACAAACAATGGCATATTACGCTACAACAGCCCGCCAAACAATAGCATATTACGCTACAACAGCCCGCCAAACAATAGCATATTACGCTACAACAGCCCGCCAAACAATGGCATATTACGCTACAACAGTCCGACAAACAATGGCATATTACGCTACAACAGTCCGACAAACAATGGCATATTACGCTACAACAGCCCGACAAACAATGGCATATTACGCTACAACAGCCCGACAAACAATGGCATATTACGCTACAACAGTCCGACAAACAATGGCATATTACGCTACAACAGCCCGCCAAACAATAGCATATTACGCTACAACAGCCCGCCAAACAATAGCATATTACGCTACAACAGCCCGCCAAACAATGGCATATTACGCTACAACAGCCCGCCAAACAATAGCATATTACGCTACAACAGCCCGCCAAACAATGGCATATTACGCTACAACAGCCCGCCAAACAATAGCATATTACGCTACAACAGCCCGCCAAACAATGGCATATTACGCTACAACAGCCCGCCAAACAATGGCATATTACGCTACAACAGCCCGCCAAACAATGGCATATTACGCTACAACAGTCCGACAAACAATGGCATATTACGCTACAACAGCCCGCCAAACAATAGCATATTACGCTACAACAGCCCGCCAAACAATGGCATATTACGCTACAACAGCCCGCCAAACAATGGCATATTACGCTACAACAGCCCGCCAAACAATGGCATATTAAGCTACAACAGCCCGCCAAACAATGGCATATTACGCTACAACAGCCCGCCAAACAATGGCATATTACGCTACAACAGCCAGCCAAACAATGGCATATTACGCTACAACAGCCCGCCAAACAATGGCATATTACGCTACAACAGTCCGCCAAACAATGGCATATTACGCTACAACAGCCCGCCAAACAATGGCATATTACGCTACAACAGCCAGCCAAACAATGGCATATTACGCTACAACAGCCCGCCAAACAATGGCATATTACGCTACAACAGCCCGCCAAACAATGGCATATTAAGCTACAACAGCCCGCCAAACAATGGCATATTAAGCTACAACAGCCCGCCAAACAATGGCATATTACGCTACAACAGCCCGCCAAACAATGGCATATTACGCTACAACAGTCCGCCAAACAATGGCATATTACGCTACAACAGCCCGCCAAACAATGACATATTACGCTACAACAGCCCGCCAAACAATGGCATATTAAGCTACAACAGCCCATCAAACAATGGCATATTACGCTACAACAGTCCGCCAAACAATGGCATATTACGCTACAACAGCCAGCCAAACAATGGCATATTACGCTACAACAGCCCGCCAAACAATGGCATATTACGCTTCAACAGCCCGATTAAGCTACAACAGCCAGCCAAACAATGGCATATTACGCTACAACAGTCCGACAAACAATGGCATATTACGCTACAACAGCCCGCCAAACAATAGCATATTACGCTACAACAGCCCGCCAAACAATGGCATATTACGCTACAACAGCCCGCCAAACAATGGCATATTACGCTACAACAGCCCGCCAAACAATGGCATATTACGCTACAACAGTCCGACAAACAATGGCATATTACGCTACAACAGCCCGACAAACAATGGCATATTACGCTACAACAGCCCGACAAACAATAGCATATTACGCTACAACAGCCAGCCAAACAATGGCATATTACGCTACAACAGCCCGCCAAACAATAGCATATTACGCTACAACAGTCCGACAAACAATGGCATATTACGCTACAACAGCCCGACAAACAATGGCATATTACGCTACAACAGTCCGACAAACAATGGCATATTACGCTACAACAGCCAGCCAAACAATGGCATATTACGCTACAACAGTCCGACAAACAATGGCATATTACGCTACAACAGCCAGCCAAACAATGGCATATTACGCTACAACAGTCCGACAAACAATGGCATATTACGCTACAACAGCCCGCCAAACAATGGCATATTACGCTACAACAGCCCGCCAAACAATGGCATATTAAGCTACAACAGCCCGCCAAACAATGGCATATTACGCTACAACAGCCCGCCAAACAATGGCATATTACGCTACAACAGTCCGACAAACAATGGCATATTACGCTACAACAGCCAGCCAAACAATGGCATATTACGCTACAACAGTCCGACAAACAATGGCATATTACGCTACAACAGCCAGCCAAACAATGGCATATTACGCTACAACAGTCCGACAAACAATGGCATATTACGCTACAACAGCCCGCCAAACAATGGCATATTACGCTACAACAGTCCGACAAACAATGGCATATTACGCTACAACAGCCCGCCAAACAATGGCATATTACGCTACAACAGCCCGCCAAACAATGGCATATTACGCTACAACAGTCCGACAAACAACAGCCCGATTAAGCTACAACAGCCAGCCAAACAATGGCATATTACGCTACAACAGCCCGCCAAACAATGGCATATTACGCTACAACAGTCCGACAAACAATGGCATATTACGCTACAACAGCCAGCCAAACAATGGCATATTACGCTACAACAGTCCGACAAACAATGGCATATTACGCTACAACAGCCCGCCAAACAATGGCATATTACGCTACAACAGTCCGACAAACAATGGCATATTACGCTACAACAGCCCGCCAAACAATGGCATATTACGCTACAACAGCCCGCCAAACAATGGCATATTACGCTACAACAGTCCGACAAACAACAGCCCGATTAAGCTACAACAGCCAGCCAAACAATGGCATATTACGCTACAACAGCCCGCCAAACAATGGCATATTACGCTACAACAGCCCGCCAAACAATGGCATATTACGCTACAACAGCCAGCCAAACAATGGCATATTAAGCTACAACAGCCCGCCAAACAATGGCATATTAAGCTACAACAGCCCGCCAAACAATGGCATATTAAGCTACAACAGCCCGCCAAACAATGGCATATTAAGCTACAACAGCCAGCCAAACAATGGCATATTAAGCTACAACAGCCCGCCAAACAATGGCATATTACGCTTCAACAGCCCGATTAAGCTACAACAGCCAGCCAAACAATGGCATATTACGCTACAACAGTCCGACAAACAATGGCATATTACGCTACAACAGCCCGCCAAACAATAGCATATTACGCTACAACAGCCCGCCAAACAATGGCATATTACGCTTCAACAGCCCGATTAAGCTACAACAGCCAGCCAAACAATGGCATATTAAGCTACAACAGCCCGCCAAACAATGGCATATTACGCTTCAACAGCCCGATTAAGCTACAACAGCCAGCCAAACAATGGCATATTACGCTACAACAGTCCGACAAACAATGGCATATTACGCTACAACAGCCCGCCAAACAATGGCATATTACGCTACAACAGCCCGCCAAACAATGGCATATTACGCTACAACAGCCCGCCAAACAATGGCATATTAAGCTACAACAGCCCGCCAAACAATGGCATATTACGCTACAACAGCCCGCCAAACAATGGCATATTACGCTACAACAGCCAGCCAAACAATGGCATATTACGCTACAACAGCCCGCCAAACAATGGCATATTACGCTACAACAGCCAGCCAAACAATGGCATATTACGCTACAACAGCCCGCCAAACAATGGCATATTACGCTACAACAGCCCGCCAAACAATGGCATATTACGCTACAACAGCCAGCCAAACAATGGCATATTACGCTACAACAGCCCGCCAAACAATGGCATATTACGCTACAACAGCCCGACAAACAATGGCATATTACGCTACAACAGCCCGCCAAACAATGGCATATTACGCTACAACAGCCAGCCAAACAATGGCATATTACGCTACAACAGTCCGCCAAACAATGGCATATTACGCTACAACAGCCAGCCAAACAATGGCATATTACGCTACAACAGCCCGCCAAACAATGGCATATTACGCTACAACAGCCCGACAAACAATGGCATATTACGCTACAACAGCCCGCCAAACAATGGCATATTACGCTACAACAGTCCGCCAAACAATGGCATATTACGCTACAACAGCCCGCCAAACAATGGCATATTACGCTACAACAGCCAGCCAAACAATGGCATATTAAGCTACAACAGCCCGCCAAACAATGGCATATTACGCTTCAACAGCCCGATTAAGCTACAACAGCCAGCCAAACAATGGCATATTACGCTACAACAGTCCGACAAACAATGGCATATTACGCTACAACAGCCCGCCAAACAATAGCATATTACGCTACAACAGCCCGCCAAACAATGGCATATTACGCTACAACAGCCCGCCAAACAATGGCATATTAAGCTACAACAGCCCGCCAAACAATGGCATATTACGCTACAACAGCCAGCCAAACAATGGCATATTACGCTACAACAGCCCGCCAAACAATGGCATATTAAGCTACAACAGTCCGCCAAACAATGGCATATTAAGCTACAACAGTCCGCCAAACAATGGCATATTACGCTACAACAGCCAGCCAAACAATGGCATATTAAGCTACAACAGCCAGCCAAACAATGGCATATTAAGCTACAACAGCCCGCCAAACAATGGCATATTACGCTACAACAGCCCGCCAAACAATGGCATATTACGCTTCAACAGCCCGCCAAACAATGGCATATTACGCTACAACAGTCCGCCAAACAATGGCATATTACGCTACAACAGCCCGCCAAACAATGGCATATTACGCTACAACAGTCCGCCAAACAATGGCATATTACGCTACAACAGCCCGCCAAACAATGGCATATTACGCTACAACAGCCCGCCAAACAATGGCATATTACGCTACAACAGCCCGCCAAACAATGGCATATTAAGCTACAACAGCCAGCCAAACAATGGCATATTACGCTACAACAGCCCGCCAAACAATGGCATATTACGCTACAACAGTCCGCCAAACAATGGCATATTACGCTACAACAGCCAGCCAAACAATGGCATATTACGCTACAACAGCCCGCCAAACAATGGCATATTACGCTACAACAGTCCGCCAAACAATGGCATATTACGCTACAACAGCCCGCCAAACAATGGCATATTACGCTACAACAGCCCGCCAAACAATGGCATATTACGCTACAACAGCCCGCCAAACAATGACATATTACGCTACAACAGTCCGCCAAACAATGGCATATTAAGCTACAACAGCCAGCCAAACAATGGCATATTACGCTACAACAGCCCGCCAAACAATGACATATTACGCTACAACAGTCCGCCAAACAATGGCATATTAAGCTACAACAGCCAGCCAAACAATGGCATATTAAGCTACAACAGCCAGCCAAACAATGGCATATTAAGCTACAACAGCCCGCCAAACAATGGCATATTACGCTACAACAGCCAGCCAAACAATGGCATATTACGCTACAACAGCCCGACAAACAATGGCATATTACGCTACAACAGCCCGCCAAACAATGGCATATTACGCTACAACAGTCCGCCAAACAATGGCATATTACGCTACAACAGCCAGCCAAACAATGGCATATTAAGCTACAACAGCCCGCCAAACAATGGCATATTACGCTTCAACAGCCCGATTAAGCTACAACAGCCCGCCAAACAATGGAATATTAAGCTACAACAGCATTTATGAAAATTCTATCCATTCCTAATATTCATCAAACTTTTGAACACAACAATCGGACGCAACTTTAAATTCTAAATAAAAACAATTTTACAAGCAAATTACTATATTTACTTACAGAAACGAGTAATTTTAAAGGTAATTCAACAGAAAATGTCTAAAAATCCTCAATTCTTACCCATACTTTTGTGTTGATAGGATTTGCAAAAAAAATGAGATTTTGAGTCTGAGTCTGAGTAGGGTTTGAATGTTTAATGCCTGAAGTTTGAATAATGCATATGAAAACGGCCATGATTCGGAATCCATAATGTACAGTAGCGCTAGCAGTTGTATTCTCATCATTTAGCCAATAACTTTCAATCACGTTATATGTTGTCAGAAAAATAGGTTTATGTATTTATAAAAACATAAAAAACAAAAACTTGAGTGTTTTAAACTTTTCAAAGTTTTTTATCGTTGTCATCAATTACCAAGTACTTGGTATTATTTGTTCGACAACTGGGTGGGTTCTCTATGAATTGAACACGGAACTTATTTGTTATATTTCATCAACAAGAACATACTTGAAACTGACAGAACATGAATAAAAATATTGTATATTGAAAACAAGGAAATTAAAGCTATCGAATTGTGTATCTTTTCAATGATTCACGCGGTATTGTCCGAGATAAAATGTGAGTAACAAATCAATAAACCAGTCAAACGTGACCAATTACTACAATACACAGAAAACAATTAGTAAAGTTCAGCATAGAAACTAAAACACCAAAATCAATTCTATAACGCATATGAAAATATAAAAATATAAATAATGTGTAATTACCTGTTGCCATGTCTTGTTCCCGTACTGCGTGTACATCTGACGTACACCCTCACTGACAGACAAGCGGAGAACAAGGTGGAGCTGTTGGGAGCGGGAACCTCCCATGGAACACATGAGCATCCTCTGGCTTATAGAAGTGTTTTGTTCATCTGAAAACAAGGACATACATACATGATTGTACTTTATAAATTCATGCTATATTATAAGATATATAGGATATTACAAACACGGTACTAATAAACAACCATATATATTAACAGGACGGTATTATTTGATTGCTAGAGTAAATATCATTTAGTTACAAAGCTACGATGTAATATGTAAC